>DWJK01001063.1:0-18301 GCA_018248815.1 Croniades pieria auraria | reverse complement strand
AAATACAATAGCAAGTGATATTTAAACTTAAAACGCACATTTTTGAGAGGTGCGCGCTAAGATTTGAACCCGGTCTACCGGAGTGAGAGGTCGAATTTCAAACCACTAGGCTATCACTGCTTTTTTTTAGTTCATGTCAATAAAGAGAAAAGGTCCAAATGGGACAAAAAGTCTATTGAATGCATACTAGTTGGAAATCCTGGTAACAGTAAAGGATACAGATTGTGCAATCCAATAAAAAGACAAATTTTTCCGAGTGGAAATGTGGTTGTTATGGAAAAACAATCGGTAATGACGGATATTGTTTCTGAAGAGAATCTTGGATAAATGAAATGGCAAAAGAAAACCAGAACCTGCTGGACACAGATTAAACATTGATGAAAGAGATAATGGATGATTCGTCCTCAGATTATATGCCAAGTGATCACGAAGATTGTTCTGAAATGCATAATAGTCGTGATAGGCAAGTTAGATCTCTTAGAGAACGCCGTGCACCAAATAGGTATGGTTTTGGTGGTATGTGCTACATAGAAAATGGTATGGATGATGGAACCGATCTCACGCTCGGGCAAGCGCTGAAAGGGCTTGAAAGAGAACAATGGCTGCAGGCAGGAGGAATTACAGTGTTTCAAACAAAATGATGCTTGGGAGATAGTGAGGGTTCTGATAATTTTACCATTGTGCAGTGTAAGTGGATGCTCAAGAAAAAGATTTAGTCTAGTGGTAAGGTCCGTTTTCGTGCAAGCTAAAGGGTTTACCCAGCAATCTGTTGTGGACTATACTTAAACTTTTTCACCTGTGGTAAGGCACAGTATTCTGAAATTAATGTTTGCTATTTCTGTAAAATTTGGACTTGGTATTATACATTTGAATGTATGTACCGAATTCTTGAATGGTGATTTGAATGAAAATATTTACATGTGAATAGTTGAAGGGTTTAACTGTCCAGATTCAGATAAAGTTCTAACACTAATAAAGTGCAAGCTATGGCTTGAAGCGATCAAGAATGTGGTATGACAAAGTAAATGTTTCTTTAACTAAGAATGGATATTTAAAGTCAATATAAGAGGCTTGTTTATGTACTAAAAATGATGGTAAAAGTATGACTGTAATTGCTTTGTATGCCGATGACTTTTTGTATTCTCAAATAATAGTGTTGAGACTGATATGTTTAAATCTGTCTTGGCATTTCAATTCAAGGTTAAAGACCTGGGCAAATAAGGCAGCGTCTTGGCATGTCAGTTTGTTATGATAAAAAACATAAGATTTTAACATTAGATTAAAGCGATTACATTGAACAGTTTTTATTGAAATTTAATTTGATTGACTGTAAATTAGTAGATACACCAATGGAATGCGGTTTAAAATTAACTAAAGATATGAGTTCTGATAAAAGTCTTCTTTATAAGCAACTAATTGGGTGCTTGATGTATCTTGCCATACTTGCCCGACCCGATATAGCATTTCCAGTTAGGTACTTAAGTCGGTTTAATAATTGTTACAATAAGGAGCACTGGGCTCATGCTAAGCGTATATTAAGATATCTAAAGTGAGCCAAAGATTATTGTATTAAATGTTGTGGCACAGATAACAAAGAGAGAGTAGGCTATGTGGATTGGGGTAGTGATGTGTCAGATAGAAAATCCTATACAGGCTACTGCTTCACTCTTTCAGGAGGTTTAATATCTCGGGGTAGTACAAAGCAAAAGAATGTTGCTTTATTTAGCACAGAAGCGGAATATGTGGGTATATCTGACCGCTGTAAAGAGGCTATTTATCTTAGAAGTTCACAAAATGAAATCACAGGTCATATGCAGTGTATTGTAATTTTAAATGATAACCCGAATGCACATAAGTTGCTACATAATCCTATATTCCACAATAGGACAATCCATAAAGATATTAAATTTCGCATTGGCCGAGAATGTGTTAAAAATAATATATTTTAAGTTGAGTATCTACAGAGAGCTCATATGCCAGCTGATACTTTAACGGTCTTTCAATTCTGTGAGCATTTTAATTTTTTAGAATTGTTAGCGAGTTCAACAAAATTAATGTTCGTAATTATATTTTATTTTCATATGATGGGGTTATTAATTGTACATCAAAGTAAGTTATTCATGTAAAATACTAGTAGCGACATCCTATATAAGTTATGTAAACTAGGGATAATTGAAATAAAAAAAAAGTCAGTATGTTCCAAGTCGGTCGTTTTAATTAATAATTATTTATAACCAAACGGGTTAGGTATGAACTTCATTAGTATGCTTTATTCATAGATGTTGTGGTAAATATATGCTTGAAGAAAGTAACATCTGTCTTACTGTACAGTATTAGTACAGTATTAGTACAATAATTAACGAAATAGCGTCTCGTGTTATAGCGTACCCGAAACGATTTATGAATATGTCTTATGTTTTTAGAGAGGGAGAGAGATGTTTATAGTACATGATTCGTTCCATAACCATGGAATCAAGGTAATTAGTATGTTGACAAAAGATGTCTTTCTCCGCCTTGATCATAGGCTAATTCAAGAGAGATCTATATCTAGATGTCAGTCAGTCGGTTGGTGATGAGTTTAGCAGCAATTATTCGTGACCTAATTTTTAACTGTATAGTGTTAATGTCATTCATAACCAGTTCGGTGCTTATCGAAACCCGACTAAAGTGAAACTCAGCGAAACCACAGTTTCAGCGTTGGTTTTTTTCTGAACAAAGTAATGAATGTAATAATTATGTATCTACATTAAGGCTGATCTCGACTTAACTAACTGCATGATTTTAATCCATCCTTATCCATTCTCTTATTCAATCTTTCTCTCGCGCATCTATCGTAATGAATACATAAATAGAGTGAAAGAATGTCGAGAGTTTTTACCGGCGCTTTCAGTATCTTTTCAGACATTTTAAAAATCTGTCAAGCAATTCCCGCACAGAGAAGCTTATTGCGGAACCGACGACTATTTTGAACAATGAAAAGGCGTGGAGTTTAATGAAAATAAAAAATATACATAGACTAAAAGTCGATTTATAAGCGGCTCCTTATTACACCGTCACAGCAGTCAGTTGAACTGAATCAGTATTGCAGCGAGTAATATTTTATTTTCCTATTTAGAAAAAAGTAGCGACTTTTTTGCTTCGGCTTTAATTTCTCATATACCATGGCCCGAAGGGCGTCCAAATCCGATGAACGATATGTATAACTGTGTATTAAGTTCACAAAATGTACAGTTTTCAAAACATATGCATGCATACATATGTATATACTTTATACTTAGCCAGGGTCAGATTTTTGTGGTAGCCGATCATAGCCCTGTGATTCTTAGCACTACCTCTAGGAGAGGACAGGGCGCGATGATGCTCATTGGGGGAGGGTGCTCATTGTATATGTGAAACAGTGGACTGAGAAAAGCTGACGGAGATGATGATGCCGACGATACTTTAATAACGAAAAATAAACTAGTTTGGGGCCACGATTTATCAAAAACATTACACCAGGCCTGTATTACCCCAAACTCTACGCAGAGGAATATCGGGTGTGCCCCTTGGCAATTGTTATGACTTATCATCAAAATTTTATCAAGGAATATCGATACATGGAAAATATATACATGGAATTAATAAAACAATAGAATCGGCGGTTTACATAAAAATCCCGACGATTTATCCGGGTCGACCGCTGTCGGGCTCCGGCTACGGCAATTTATCTGTTCTCCGGCGAAACCCACTTTTTGTTCCATTTTTTTGTCATATTATCTTATATCGAATGAGATTCGCACTGAATACAATGGGTCCGCGGTATTTTTTTCTTACGTGTTCATGTATTTTGCAGGTTGTTTCCACCGCCAATGGTAGTATTATCAGTGACCATAATATCAATTATAATAGCTCGCCAGGTTTCTTGCGGGGTGCGCAGAGAGGACCGAGTACCGAACATATCTATCCATACAGACGTAACGTGGTTCTTTTCCTACATTCATCAGTCTCTACATGTGCTTTGGAAATATAACTATTTGTTGTTTCAAAAGTTTTCTAAGTATACAGATATCGAATTAAATTGAAATTATTTACGACCATACAATGCTATCATAACAAGTATCGGCTGTGGGATTTGATAAGCAACTCACAAAGCCCAATGCAGGAAGGCCTGGAGAGCCCTTATTATCAAAAACGACTTTTGGTATTCACGACCATCATGAGGAGACGAGAATTAAGAAACAAAGCATGGTGTAGCTAAAACCACAATGGGATGCATTATCTATGCTGTGTATGGTGGAGGCGCCCTCGCAGACGAGCCGCGGCTCACTAATGGATCGGCGTAACGGGGACGCCGCGCTCTCAGATCAGGTGCTTTTTAATAGTCCAGAGACACCTTACTCGTCTACCCTCGTGCGCTGTGCACTTGCCTTCTTTCTTCAGATCTCGAAAAGTGCGTTCAGTCGCTAGTGTGTTTAAAATAGAATAGTATAGTAGTGTACACAAAGGCAGAAAGTAATAATGAAAAGAATTTTTTTTCGGGCATCTTTAAATAATAATAAACTAAAGTGTATTACAAACGTACATATATACGACAAAAATAGTAGAAACAAGTTTTTTTTTATATATAAGTATATTTTTACATGTGTACCAATAAAAATATAAAATATAACTGTATTTTTACATACCAAAGTAAACATAAATATATAACTCATTCCATTATACGTTGAGACATATTACGAACATCACTCAGACATTTCCCGCGTATCCGCCAAGTGATTTATGCGTTAAGCCTAGGCTTTGCCTCCAGCTCTGTACAGATTGATGAGCTGGGAGCTGGTGAATTAGTTAACTACTCATCGACGCGACCGCTAATTTATATTCTGTGTCCATGTGCTAAGTATGTGTACATACATACGTACATATCTCCACGTCAAGTCCCTTACGAGGAAGGCAGAGAGCACAAAGTGCCAGACATCTCTATCCTTGCAGATCTACCGAGATTCTTCCACATTCATAAATCTCATCATACGTGCATGCCGGTTTGAAAGAGTATGGATACGTTTATGATATGAACAATGGTTGAACAATACTTATAATGTAGGTATCATCAAGCAAATATTTTTTTAAATTCATAACGAGCTGGGTTGGAGGTCAACCAGTTCGTCCATGGAAAATTCAACTGATATCAAGTGAAAAATGCATTGTATACAAAAACATCACTCTATGCAAAACGTACCTAAAGATAGTGACAATCAGAATCCAGGCACGTGTTCAAAGCTGTTTTTTTTATTTTTACACATTCTAGTGGACGGCAAATAGATCTTAAGCACAAAAAAAATCATCTCCCTGTAGCATCAACGTGTTAATTGCCTTCTATGTATAGAAAGGACAAAAAGTACTTAAGGCCATTTTCATAATATTATTACGACAGAAATTAATTTATACACATTTTTACTCAAATTATGTTCTAAATGTATTGTGAGTCTTTCCTCTGTTAAGTGAAATATTTTTCAAGGGCGGTTTTAATTATTTTTTCGTTAGAATATCTATTAAAGGGGATATATCTGCAAGCAACGCATAAAATATATTAAATAATACATCACTACTGTAAAATTTTACATACGAGTATGTTACGATGTTCTTCCATAACAGGCTCGATATATAGGGTAGAAAAAGAAATATCTAGGCCTCACTGGCAACGCGTTTGGTATTCCAAATACATACAATCTGAAAGCATGAGGGCTACCTAGTGAACTAGGACCACGAAACCAGGACCATATAGTGCTAGAATCTAATGTCTGTTTCCAACACCTTGTATTTCTGAAACACAGATATTGTTAGCTACCTACAGATAACAAGATGTTTGTGTTGCGTCACTATTAAAACATAATGTATTCCGTAAACTATATCTACGAAGCGAAATTTGAGCTGAGTAATAATTTCATTGTGTAATAAATGGGACTAGCTAGTGCTGCACTGAAGCGAGCAAAACCGCAGACAAAAGTTATGTAACTTCTGGCGCATAAAGTATGCTCTTCAGTCATCTAGGTACGAGGTAGCTCAGCTATAGTTCATTTTACTATTCTAGGGCGGATATTAAAGCACAAACATATTACGTTATCGTAGCATTACACCTGTAGTCCCCGAAGGTGTGATGTGGTGAACCTATTGCCATACACCGGGCACATTTCCAGACTCGAGTCACTACTAGAAATTATAAACTAGTAAAATTTAATAGTACCCGACCCAGGATTTGAAGCTAGGACCTCCCAATCGGCAGTCGCGCTTGCAACCGCTCGACCAACGAGGCAGTCGAGTATTTCGTAATAATTCAAAATATTGCGAAAAAATAGATAATGTCACACTTCGTTACACAGTTTATAAACAAATATCTACATTTGATAAAACTGGTAAACATTGTTAGAGCAACAGCCGGAAGCCTGAATACAGTGCACTAAGCTGCTCAAGTGCGCATTAGAGAAGGAATTCTCCTTAACGTATATAAAGATAGAGATATTTAGCACTCGAAGCACTCTGCTATCCCGCACGGAACATGGCGTGTATATATGTATACATATATCAAAGAATTCATTAAGGTAAGTTTATTTAAAAATTGTGGATAGCATGATCTGTAAAACATACTATGCAGAACGAAGAAATATACAGAGACGACACATTAAAAATGAAAGAAGATTACACTAGAACGAAATATCAAATGCGCTACATTCGCAAGAAAATATAATCCCTTCCTCTCTGATCTCTGCACATGAAGCCACGTCGGCATTTTTAGATTTGCTACTCTTCCCTTAATATTAAAAAATTTCAAAATAGGGATTTTTTAATCTTTCCTTGTCATTTATTTATACTGCGCTTTCTTTTCACGTGTTAGCTAAGAATCGTTCGTTACTCAATCAATGTTTAAATTATAAAATTGTTAATATCAGTGCGTTACATCACTTTTAACTACCTATAATTAATTGTTAAAACCTACATAAAACGGGCGAAAAAAAATACAATGATTCAAAAGACAGTTGAGTAATGATTTTTTAAACTGGAGTAATTTATTGTCTAACCACCTGCCAGCTGGCTACTCATAAAACAGGCTCTGGCGTCATATATAAAAAAAAAAAGGAATTCTTACCAAAAATTACTATGCAATCAAGGTTACATATTTTTAGACCGAACCAAAGTTATAACGGATGATTTATATAACAACCGGCACAAGAAACATTTTCTGCAGCAGAACTGTGCGGCATTACTCAGAGATATATATTACTACGGCGCTCATCCAGCGCTGGTATTTCAGGCAACTAATCTTCTTTATTGAAAAGGTGAGTAAATGAAAGGCCTTTGTGGAAGTTCAATTTGTTGTTCAAACAGCCAGCCACAGTAGACTAGATCTAGTGAAAGGGTTTATGATAGAGAGTCCAGATTGGATAGAATTTTTAATTTATTTAGGCGTTTAATTTGATACCGAGTAAACGTATGTATTTTAATGTTAGTCAGATCTTTGCCCTACAGAAGTAATATCAGAGCCCTTTTATATCGTGTTGTTCCAGGCATAGTCGTAGTTATTTGGTTAAACTGCAAGTCCTCCTATCCGACTACTATGATAATTTCGGGCGCTGACTATTATGAAAAAGTGGTGGGGAGTATTAAAAAAATAGTGTCTTTTATATGCAATATTATACTTCCACCGCTGCCGAGTTAAAAGCCCCATAAATACGGTAGTGAAGTCAATAAACGTATTTCTTGTCAGCATAGAAAAAGTGGAACGAAAATATTCGTAACTTAATCCAATTAAATCAGATCCATCGGCAAAATTCACCGCCGCAAATTGGCAGCTATTAGCCCCGCGGTGAATTGAAAGCCGATATCACAATGGCGGTTTGGCGACTCCGTTCTACCAAATTTCTTTTCGCAAAGTAAACAAACCTAAATGACCTCAATCATTCGATTAGGGGACCTCAGATACTTTTGTGGGGCTAAAAGCGTGTTGTCGCCAAGTGTTCATTTGCGTTTTCTCTTGAAATATTATATACGTTGTTAATAATTAATGGACTCCTATGCTCAATAGTGGATTTCTAAAAACAACAGTCAACTCTCAGTATGGAAAAGGAGGCAAGTTCAGTAAATCCTTGAAGTATTGAGCATTACTAATTATTAATTTATAGTTTAGATCACTATTATACATTGTTCTGCTGGTTTGGTTGCTTTGTTGGTCGAATGCTCGCAAGTGGGATTGATGAGCAAGAGTTCCTGGGCTTGATTCCCAGGTTGGCTACTATTGGTTTTTTTAAATTGAAATTTCTTACAGTAGCTCGGAGTCTGGATTTCTGCCCGGCATACAGCAATAAACTCGTCCCCTATTTCACATTGGGACGTCAATACAACTGGTGAAATGTGTGAACGTACTTCACTCCTCTGCCTATCCTTTCGGAGATATACATGCGTGAAATTATAAAACGCTTTCTATTATAATGAGTAAAATTTGGCACATTAAAAGCGAATATATGTATATCTGTATTTAACAAAAGTTTCATACAAAGTGATAATGACAGTTTTATAGTCAGATAAGATAAGATCAATTTATCTTTTAATTTCCGAGTAACAATAACTCTATATTTACACTTCTCTATGGCAACATTACATTCACACTTATCCATGGTAACTAAACAGACAGATGCCAAAACGAACGAAAAGTCTTTTATTTTCGGCGGAACCCTAAAAATACCTCGTGCAGAGCCCCGTCCCGGGCAGGTTCAAAGACACCTGAACACACACCAATCGCGTGACTCGATACTTTTAAGCGGCCATATCGCAGGATACAATGTTTGGGCGTACGCAAGTGGATAGAAATTAGCGGATTAGAGCAACTTTTCTCTTCACAGCTATTTATAACGTCTCTCTCTCTCTCGACCATTTTATCATTTCACTGTTGGAACATGGGTTACCTCTCAAAATGAGAGGGATAGGGCCATAGTCTGACACGCTGGCCAAGTGCGGCTAAGCTGACTTCACACACAAAAAAAAAAAATTCTTTTCAATTTATGAAAAAGCAATCCAAATGTATTCGAAAGAATAATATCAAAAATAATAGTGGTAATAAAAATCATCATTTGATACAGTAAAACATAAATGGAAATATTAAAAAATAATTGAGTACTGTAATCTCTTACGATGGGCTGACACGGCGACAAATACAAAACGAAAGGTAATAGAAATTAAATACCATTTGTTATAACGGTGAAGAAAACATCGTCAGGAAACCAGCACAGTTCTCCAAAAATAGTTTTTTGTCTAAGGTTCGTGAAGTCAGTTAACCCGTTCTAGGCCAGCGTGGTTTACTATGGTCCTAACCTTTTCATTCTGAAAGATGACGCGCGTCGAAAACTGCCGAAAAAAATATCTCGGCTAGCAGGAGAACGTCTTAGAATGTTTGCAGAGTTGAGAACCACAATACCTCTTAACAATAAATGGCAATGTTCCAATCTAAAATAGTATAGAACAGGAATTTTAAGTACATGAGTATACCCAAGAATAATAATATTCATTTGATAACTGGTGGAATACATCGTACGGTAATCCCCTAGATTATCGGAGTTTTTACTGGTAATTTAAAAATAGTTTTGTATCTGTAGCATATTTTACTATTAAATGTTTCATGAGCATTTATACACATGAGTAAATGTGTACTATATAGATTGAAAATGTCTCAGAAACAAATCAATATATTCGAAATGAGAAAGCTGTAATAAATGCAAATTTATGTTTTTTGGAGTAAAACACGTATAGAATGTTACTTAGCAAAATATTTATGACAAATCTCCGTTGTACTGCCCAAATTCGTTTGTATTCGAAATCGTATGAGTATTTCTATCGCACCTCATAATTATGTAGTTTGTCATAAGAAAACGATATACATACATATATGGGATAAGAAACCAAAGACTATGATAAGGCTAGGCGAGCAATACGATTTTAATTCGTCTAACCCAAAGACAATAAGCCACGGAGATTTCTTACCATGTGTTGGTTAGTTCACCTGTTGGTCAGCGTCCAAAACAAAAAATAAAATGAGACGGAATTCGACAACTCAATTCCAAACAAATCACTGTCAAAAGTAATACTACCAATTTATCCGTCAAGGTCGAATCGCTACCACTCATGGTCGGGACCGCACATCGAGAGACGTGATGGCCGATCATTATGTTTGAAAAGAGGCAATTCCTACATCCGATGCAAGCAATTTGGGCAGTTCGGTAAGTGAACATTTGTTATTTGTGAATGATATAAGCCGATTGAAGAAGACAAAACTAACATTGTATCCGGCATGTAATGACATGATCGGAAAACATACATACCTTAAAATGACACACAATTCATAAAAAAAAACTTGCTCAATTTATCCTCATCCTAACATTCACATGAACGTAAAGCAATATTGACCGAAAAAAAAAGTGGTAAGTGATTAGAACAATTCAATATCAACAACCTGAATATCTGCTACTCCTTACAACATGAACAACGACTGCAACGATGGAAAAACGACAATTTTTTTTTAAAGCACCACCAATAAGCATACAATACGTCAGCTATCTGCCGCACAACCTCACAACGCACTGGCTCACCGCTGCTAAGGTTGTTTACCAAACGTTACCACCCAAACATATACATACATACATATCACAATTACGCGGGACCACCCACACGTAATTATCAAGGATTCCCTTTTAATTAAGTCGAGTTCTTTCCCCGCCGGAACACGACTGCCTCACATACAAGTATTATACCGTTAAAGGTATAAAATCGCGTAAAGGCTGGTAGATGAGAGGGTCTCGGCTCTACCGAGTTAAATCTTCTACACAATTAAACCGTTTGAGTAATTGGGATACTGTTCTTTTTTAATACATTTGCTTTTATTGCTGATTGTATTGAAGGAATAACGTAGTTTCATTAATAGATGTACATCATATTGCATTTAATGTTTTGTCGGACTAGTGGTTGCAAGCGCGATCGCACGGCAAGAGGACCTAGGTTCGATCCCTGTTTCGCGCAAAATACTACTGGGCATTTCCAACTTCTGGATTTGTGGTCGGTACATACTAGTAGACTCATCCGCTGTTACATTTGACTAAAGTTAACTGGTAGGTATTATTCTTAGGTATTATCCTTCACTGGGTACCTCTTCGGGGAATTACCGGCGTGTTGTTATGTTATTATAACACATTGTCTTGGTATGAACGACCCTTTGTTGGACTCGCCATTAAACTCCAATTCTTACAGGGTTTACATAGGCAATTCATTGGGTGTAGGTACCAGCTCTTAGGAAGTTTCAGACAACGGCACCCCGGGGATAGGGTTTGGTCTTGTTATCGTGTTGCCTACAATTTGTCACAATATATTTGCTAATTATTAAATTAACCCTCAGTAATATTACCCGAGCGAAATCAACTAGGAAATAATAAACGGACGAGAAATAATGTTATCGTTTAATTAATTTACCCTCTGTATATACATTTTGATGCGGATTAACTTACTTTATTAAATTAATACAAAGTTAGGCCATATTTTATTGATTACAGTAATAAGTTTTCGTTTTAATTCCACGACAGGGGGTAAGTAGCAACCCCCTACCCTCTTTCTCCGTTTACTCCGAGAGCGGTGCGCATATTGGACAACAGATTGATGTATGAGTCCGAAAATAATACAGTAAAGAAACAATAATAACTTCACACGAGTTGATAAACTATTATATATACCTTTCCAAACAGACACGTATACAAATGATTTTATTTCCAGACATACACAGAACAGAATGGGAATCGAACCCAAAACCAAAAGTTTCACACGCAGGTTTACTGAGCATTGGATCCACCAAGGTAACCTACCCATAGGCTAATGACATAGCTTTGATGTATACCACAGACAAAGAAATTCGAAGTTCATTGGCAAGTAAACAAAAAGAAGAGTGTTTAAGACTCAGAGACGGAGAGCTTAAGATGTACCTCTTCGCAAAGAGGTATCTGTGCTGTTTCTAACAGCTCATATTCCCGTTCGAGAGTTAGGTATGCTGTTTCTAATTGCATCGGATGATCTGACCTATTGGCTTGGGCCGGAGCCAGATCTCGATCGATTTAACACTCGGAACGCACTGAGTTATTTCTAATATAACACGATTAACAGTTCCGTACATGTGAAAAGTTGGAATTTTGTATGATGTCAGCCGCCTTAAACCATTGAACGATATGTGAAATCTGTGACAGTGACATCTTTGAAACGAACCCTGGACTCTAGGTAGGGATTAACGACAAATCGACTCATGCCTACCCATAAAAATACGATAGCAATGTTAAACATTTACGTTATCATAGCTATAAATACATATAACAAAGAGTAAATATGTATATTATTCATACTACAAATATAACTGAAATATTTTTACGTAACACACATGAGATATTTTTATGAAAATGCCTCATTTCTCCCAGCGTTCAGGGCAAGTTCGCCGTTTCGACATACACATATATGTACATAGACAAGTGTGCTACCCAAGTGTATAAAACTTGACACAAATAGGGCCATTAAGGTTTCATATACGGGTGTCAGGTAGTGTGGTCTATACGCAAGGTCAGGCAGCGAGTTATGTGACAGACGCGGTGTAACTCATAAGCTTAGTGCCAGAAGAAAAAAATGTTGAACAATAAATGTGTACTCGAATTTATTATTGGATCTGTAAGGAATAGTATGAAAATAAAATATACGCGGTGGAGATGACGTCGTTACGCCGAACATGGGGCTTGACACTCGCCGAACGCGTTCGTTATACATACATGTATAAGAAAGACACTCTACGTAAGAAAAATGTGCATAAAAATTAGAAAGAACATGTTCCGATAGTTTGGATATTTAGAAGGATTGACAGTTGAAAAAATAGCAAAGAAGATGTGAAAGTATTTCTGTAACAGAGTGTACTAACCTAACTACCACATTAATTTTAATATTCTTAAAACAATAAATAAACAAGAGGTAGGCAGAGGAGTGTAGAACACTGCCACGTTTCACCAGTTACGTATACGTCCCACTATGGAATAGGTGGTGAGCCTATTGCCATGCACCAGGCACAAATACAGGCCTATCTCTTCGGGGATAACAGGCGTGATGTTACGAAATAAATAAACAATGTCATCATTATCATCTATACCAATCCTATGATTAGAATACATGACGTTCTGTCTTAATCATAAATTGGGTATTTGTCATCATTATTAGCTTATTTATCACTCCTCTATTGGACACGGGTCTCCTCTCAGAATGAGAAGGGTTAAAGCCCACGCTGACCAATAGCTGATTGACAGATTGACAAACGTCATTATAGTTAACTGGAGGGTGTGTAAATTTCTTCGCTGTGTTTTCTCTCAAAGTTATAGTATAGTACAAAGTATCAAAGGTTTAGTGAGGTGTAATTTATTTTAAACTAGCTGTGCCCCGCGGTTTTACTCGCGTTAACTAAAGAACAATCTATTAAAAAACTGTTTTAAGAACATCACGCTATGATCACTGAGAGTAAATATAGTAAAAAAAATACACGAGGAACGGAAGAATAAAAGAACGCTTGGAAAAAATATTAGTAAGACCCCCGGTCTTATAAAATATGGATATATCTACTTATCTAATATCACAGCTCCCGCACGTATAAATGCGCGCGTGGTATTTGACCATTATTTTGCATAGGTATTTTAAAACTATGATAACTCCTTACATATTCGTTGAAATCAAATGCTGTCGATGGTAATGTTGTTCAAAATTAAGTGCCTGTGATAAATAACTTATTTATTTGGATAAGAATGAATATCATGTTTATTAAAACAACTTCGCAAATAATGTATTATTTTAGAACAAATTTGATTATAATAAAAAAGGTTATAGTGAGTCAACCTTAAAAGCTAGACATATACTAATTTTTTTTTAAACTTTTAAAGGGGACCAATTTCGTAATATATGATTTTTGGGTAACTTTCATCGTTTACGCAGAGCACGCAAGGAAAGCTCTCAAAAACAAAATAATTTCCCGTTTTTGCAACATTTTTAGGTGCTGCTCCACTCCTATTAGTCATAGCGTGATGTTATATAACCCATAGCTTTCCTAAATAAATGGATCATCACAAAAATAATTTTTCAATTCGAAAAAGTAGTTCCTGGGATTAGCCTGTTCAACCAAACAAACTCTTCAGCTTTAAAATATTACTATTGATACATACCTGACTTGGTAAAACCAGAGTAGTATTCCAGAATTCAACATTCCATGTTTCCGATGCTGAAAGCTTTACCACTACCCTATCCTTGATTACAGCTGCAGAAATGTAATAATGTAATAACTTCTAATGGAAAACTTATTAAAAAGCACAGATAAATTATTTTTGAAAACATCAGATTGAAATATGGAAAAATGGATGGTTATATTGTATATCTAAGTGACACAGAAGAAGCATAGATTTGTTTTTATATAGCGGTATTTTAGATAATTCAAACAAGTTTTTATGAGGACACACATATGTAGTTAACTAAGTTGTGTTTACGTCATCTTCGTACATTACTTGGCGAGACAACGCCGAAGCCTGTAACTTACGTCATTACGTCCGCCACTTTACGAGTTACGAGAACCAGTCATTTAAGGAACAGTATAATATTAAACGAAAATATATTCTTTCAGCTTTTTGTGGTTTGACTGTCGGACGAAAGCAGACAATGTGCTTTTAGGCAACACTTCTACTATTGAAACTCGATGTAAAGCTATAATTGTCAATATTAAATCGACAAGATTATATTTCAGGAAGGAAATATTAGTAAGGAAATATTTGTAAGGAATATAAGTAAGGAAATATTAAGTATTGTAATTAGTCATCAATACGTGATGGATGAAATGTAAAGCCTTATTGTATTTATTATATACAAGGTTGTAAAGTAACACGAGGACTTTATAAGCATTGTGCTTATCTTAAAAGGCGTTATACTATTGCATTGTCACATTCAAAATAATTCTAACTCGTGACTAAACATGGACATCAGAACAGAGAACTTCATATTATAAAATCAATCAATGAAGCGGCTAAATATTACTCTATAGCTTCAATAATGGTTTTTAAATATAGTACATTTTGACCGGTTACAAAAGGCTTTGTTAAAAAATAGCGGCGCATTTGAGCGCGAGCCAAACAGAATCGAGTTCAAAGTGACATGCGCGAAAAAAGTAGGTGCCGTAAACAACAAAAGACAATAACTCAAGAAAACCAAGAAATCAGTTTTTACGTTTTAGAGGGAAAAGAAGTTATGGCTTATTAAAAAAATCAAAGGTATTCATGTGATTTACGATCGCATACGTTTCTCATTTCGACCTTTAATATTGGTTTCATTGTTTGAGCGCGCAAGTATGTTATGGACCGGGTGTAAATTGGATAATTGGCGTTGCCTATGCTTCGTTTTGTTCTAGCTTAGAACAAGTCCTGCTCTATAACGTTTATATTTTTTTTTCGACTGTTTTATCGTTTCACTGTTGGATACGTGTCTCCTCTCAGCATGGGAAAGAGTCGTGATCGGTCGTCAATCTGTAATTTATACGGTTTTGATAAATTTTATTGAGCATTAAAATTACAAGCGAGCGTTGACATTTAGTGCAGTACGTTAAACTGACGTTTGAAAATTCTTCGAAATCATCGCAAGACACTGTGTCTATTAACAAGAAGGAAGTTTATGTTATTTAGGTTCTTTTCACACATTGTCCGTACAAGGCTTTGATCATCGAATTTTTTTTTAAATAACGTAGGTAAATCTTGTAATTTTTGTATTGAGAGGAACGATACAGAGAGAAGTGAATGACCATCCTCATTAAAGTGTAAACATACATAATTTTTTTTATATCACATTTCTTATAGTCATAAAACCGCATTTAACGATAGCAGAATCATAAATTTCGAGTTTCCAGTTTAACTTTAATATACACACATATATGTCAATAATAAGCCAAGTGAAGTTTTTCTACAAGATCTAATGAAATTCAGGGAACGTTTAATAAAATGGATTCAGCTAATTAATAGACACAAAAAAAACTTGTGCCGAAATATTAAATAGACTGAGTTTGTGAGCCGCTCGAACTTCTTTTGAGACGATTTATTGAACCTTGTCTTGTACGTAACTACTAGAAATTCTAAATTAGAAAAATCTAATACTACCCTACCCGGGATTTGAACCTAGGACATCCTGATCGGCAGTCGTGCTTGCAACCACACTAACTCGTCAGTCTTAAAAAATGCTTTCTTTAATTTAAGGCTTCAAGTGTTATTGCCTTAATTCAATTACTAAAAAAGTGAATTAAACGAATGATAGATATGTACTCGTATGTATGTATCGAGAAGTGTTCAGGTCGCCGAGCGAAAAAAGTTGTAGATTTAACTACTTTAACAATGTTATTCCTACAGTCCTGTTCCACAGCAACTAACGTGATTGCTGCCAGCTCGTTCGCCGCTCTCTTCACTTAAAAATAATTATCTCCATAAAACGTTATAAGGCCAATGGCAGCTTAAATTATTTATCACTTTAATCAGGACGCTTATCAATTTCAATGTGAAAACATCGATACTTAACATGAAGAACGCATAATAATATGAATCGATGACACAAAACGAAAAACGACAAAAAACGAATACTTCGAAACGATAGTCGTTACCACACGAAACGTCCAATGATATATTCCGCACAAAACGTACAATAAGGAGAGTTTTCGTTAACGAACGCAGCCGAAAAAAGATGGCCCAACAATGCCAACCGTTGCGTCGCCGGGAATGAAACAAAACGAAACCGCCTCGTACAAAGGAGACGGTGGGCTTCTTGGAAACCAGTATGGGGACCACGCCATAGGATTTTATGGTCGTCCCGTATCGCTTTCGCAAAATGTAAAAATTTCGAGTTCCCTTTTCGTTTTCGAGGTTCCGCTTTAATGTGTCGTCATTAGTGCTGTTCGGGAACAACACATACGTAGCTACATACGTATATGTATAACAACGTACGTGTTACTTAAATTCACGCTGAATATCACTTGTTCAATGTTGGACGTGACGAATCGTAAGTCATTAATTATTTTGACAAGAGATCTTGTTAGTTTGTCCGGAACCCTTTAACGAGAGTAGTTGACTGTAATTTTCTTGTCATTAATATATTAAACATCATTTACACTATCAAGTGAGATATCTACCTGCTTTTATTAAATTATTTTTCACGTTTATTAATTTTTTGTATTGTAAAATGTGTTTAGCGATCGTCTATTGAACTTAACAGGATCACGATACAGTTACACTTTTGTCTAAGAGAATTCATGATTCATATATTATAAAAGAATGTTTAATGATTTCTATCATTAACTTAATTAAGTCATCAGTCGAAAGGTAAAAGTAAATACAAGGATTAATTTGTAATTTCCGATGTATAAGTAAATTAGAAGAAACGACCTTAATGGACGTTACTTATGAACTGAACGATTAATTAATTCTTTAATATCGTTCATGGCATTGCACATCATATCGATCGTAACTTTCATCGTTCCATTCAATCAATATGCATCTACCGTTCACGCGAGCATCACATCACTGACGGGTTAACATCCTTGATGTACAAACAAACAGAGGTGTACAGTGAATGTATACAAATGACTAATTATAAAGATTACTTAAACAGAAATGCTCGAGAACCACGACGTCCGTAGGTGAGCCATTTCGCTTCCTGCGCCGAGAGGGACGTACACATTATGGCTGTTAAATATAAACTGAGCTTACTTACTGAGCTTAGTATTATAGAACGTGCCGTATTCCGATAACAAACATTTATAGGGTATTTTTTTTTCAATGCTCAAAATCGATGAAAATTCAGAGTTTAACACAAAAATGTATAACAATACTTCATTCAAAATAAAAATTAAATAATAATATGTGATTAAGACGTGGCAATTTATATGTAAAAAAAGGGCAAAAAGTATAGGCAATTCATTATTCCAATAAGCGTACGTTGTCAATATACTAAATTTTAAATAGTCCGAACTTAAAAAACAATTGTTTGGTTGGCTAACAGATACTTCTACATAGATCAATCAAAAAATTATATATATCAATCGGAATCACCAGCGGTTTCAATTACAACACACAAAATTAAAAAGATACGAGGCTTAATTAAATAATCATCGATAGCACAAAAAGAAAAAGCGCATTGCAATAAAAAACAAATGTGTGCAATGAATTACCGTTTCATTGCTCGTTTTCCATTTGTTTATCCCACT
>DWJK01001062.1:0-18317 GCA_018248815.1 Croniades pieria auraria | reverse complement strand
ATAATCGTTCACATATATAATTGTTCACATATATAATCGTTCACATATATAATTGTTCACATATATGTGTATAAGTAATATCCGTAGATGGATGGAATTTGAATTTTTTTTTAAATGAGAATGTAGCTCATGTATAGACTCCCAAAATTACAAAAACTTATGTCAGCTGAAGTGGGGGTGTATTCGATACCCACCCAGAACAAAAATTTGTCAGATAAGCATAAGTCTTGTATATATGTACGTAACGTCTTAACAAGTAACTACAAGTATATCAACCACGAGAAAGATTCTAACCATCATCAAGATACCAGGGTAACGATATGGTGAACTCAATAAATGGGAATGAGCATTAACGAGCTGAGGAGATTGTCGCGCCTTAAATCGCAAAGGCTTTTTATCAGCGCAATAAGTACTGCGCAAATAAACGGTTTCTTGGCAAGTTACAACGGTAGCTAAATGTTTGCAACAGTAAACGGCTTCTCTTCCAAGACTTATTGTTTTTTAATTCTAACTTTCTATTACTTCGAAACGCTGCACCTTGACTTCCTTTCAAAGGTGAGTTATTTTTAATTTACTGCGTTCGAGTTTCTGGTATTTTTTAATTGTGGTGTGTTTTATGTTTTTATTTGAGGATAATCTAAACATATTTGTAGGAGTCATGTTTATAATATGGTAATGCACTTTTCTGTATTGTAAAGGATGATACATGTAACTAATTAAATAACAAAAATTGCGAACTAGCGAGTACCAAATTCAAGTTACAAAACGATTTAAAACGTGGGAAGAAAGTACGACTAATTAATTATATACCTATTTTGAAGCTTATAGGTAAATAAAACAGAGACATATGTACACGCATGCACGCACGCACGCACGAACGCACACACGCACACACGCGCACACGCACGCACACACGCGCACACGCAGGCACGCACGCACACACACACACACAAACACGCACACTATATATATTTACGGAAATAAAATTAGTTAGCGGCTACTCGCGCTGGTCATTCGCATATTTACTGCCAGGATTTTGAATAAACTTGCAGGATATTCGTTCACATCACAAACGTATTATATGTATTTCAGTTTACATGATAAATTAATATGGAGCTCTACATTAGGCAGCTTATTATACTATATGCTATCCTAAAGTTGATATTAAAAGAGAAGTATTTTTTTATATTTGGATGAAAAAGGATTCATACTGGAAGCCTACTGAAATTTCATTTTTATTTATTTAGAAAACATGTACTTAAATAAGTATATCATAGAGAGACCTAAAATCTGGACCTACATACGAAATAATCGTTTACATATTTCTTATGTTAATAATACTATGTAATGTTAATACTGTGTTATAAGGAAAGGAGATAGCACATTATGCGCAACCATTACACACTTTTGTCGATCTTTTCAGGAACTCCCGGTTTATCTCTTGATAAAACGATCCCTCGAGGGCAATTTACCTATTGCACGTAAACTCTTGTGAACGACGAAACTAGTCTTACATAGTCTTGAGAGATTGAATATAATTTACCGAATAAAAACACTTAAATTTATACGCGATATAAATCAAGGTAATACATAACACTGTCTACGTTCTGGGCATAATTAAAACAACCGACAAAGGCTGCAGTTTATTGCTGGAATTACTTTTGCTCGAAGTGCAGACAGAATGTTACACATTTTGAACAGAATTTCAGGTTACATTTCGTAAGAGAGGTTTGAGTAGAATACCAGTCCTAGCTTCCTACATTTTACTGTAAGTTGGACAGCTTTATATGTTTTTATAACATGTGTTGTATTAAATCCATTCTTGGACGTATTCTTTAAATGCCACATTGGTAGAATATGCTCGGAGTTTGGTTTTGTACCCGGTGTGATACAACTGGTGAAACATGGGAGTGTTCTACACTCCTCTGGCTTTCTCTTCGGGGGTTAAAGGCGTTATTTTCCGTATTATTTAGTTCTTATGTCAAATTTCTTAACAAGTGCACGTCACAATTAGTGTTCAATTTATATATGTATTTTCTACATTTTGTTCTAAAAGATTATCCTTTAAATGGTTACCTAATTCATGTACGAGATATTTATACAATGTTTGAGAAGTCTACCTATTTAAGTATGTATTAATAAATGGAGTTCAAAAGAAACCTAGGTGGCCGTTACTCATCCTATAATATTTATAGAGGATCAAGCCCAGGTAGAGATAACAACTACAAAGAAAAAACAGAACAGTTATTAATAAGAGATCAGTTATTTTAAGCACTTAGGTTTGCACCGACAATATTTATTATACCTTACCAGAGATATTTACATAAAGTTTTAATTTTTAATATGCGTCGGAATACTCGTATTTGCAGGCTTTTTGTTTTTCGCCGTACGGAAGCTAATATTTTGTTTAAAAAAAAAGGAATAATAGGCAAAACAGGCAGAGATACACGAGAGAACTGGTGAAAAGAACTCGTTTCCTTTAAATTCGTTGAAAAGAGGTGTATCAGTGTAGATTATTAGGCAATTCGAACAAGTACGGGATATTCAGGGCACCAGATATCTTTTGAAGGTTTTCCTCGCGCAAATGAAAGAAAAACGACTGATTTTGTTATCAATGCACAACCCAGCATTCGCCCAATGATTTTTTTTTTCATTACAAATATCCTCAAGAAGATCGCTTAAGCTGATTTTGACTGATATAAGAACATACAGACAGGTCGTTAGACGCTTTTAAAAAAATGTAGTCGATGCATCGTAAAACGAATTTTTATGATCGAAATTGAGAAAAAATGCAACGTACAGACCAACCTACATATTTATTGTATAGAAGTCCATGTAGAAATAGATAAGTACCGTGTTACAAAACGTCGTGATTAAATAATTACGTTGTCCCTGCTCTCGGAAAGAAATTAATGCTCACGATAAATTTCGGGCTATTGTCTGTTTATATTTCACTTAAGTTGTCCGTGCCACCGAGTGAAATACTAGCTTTTAATTCCAAGCAGTGGCGTTGCTTGTATTGAAACAAAATTTAAGCCGTGAACAATTCGTGTGGCTACACATTCTGTAGATACCTATAGTAAAATGATATTTTCGACACGTTAAAATGACATGGAAACGAAATACTTTAATGAAAGGTCGCGGTCGGATGACGTTCGCCGGGAACGAATTTCTTTGTGCTTCTTTTTCAGCTCGGATGTAATTTGATGCGAAGATTTAGACTCATTATATTTGTATACTGTCCTTTTTTTCTTTTATTTTCTTCATGCCCCTCTAAGAGACTGTTTCAGCCTGAATCTGTACATTTAATTTTTACTTTTGGACATTTCCTCAATGCGAATAATGTAGAGTATAGGAAGATATACAAAAGTTTAATTTAATATTTTAAGAACAACATTCATTTAACAAAAAAATGTTTAGTTTCAATATATTGAATTATATATTAAACAAATATGTCTAAAGTGGTCTAGCGAGGCATAAGTATATAGAAATAATAAAATAGAGATAACTAACACGTGGTTCGAAATAAAAAAAATAGTTTTAAGGAAATTATTCGGTGTCAGTATTGAAGTTATATAAGTGGGACAAAAGTAATGACATGAAGTGAATTGACTGTCATTTTGTTAAAAACTAAAAAGTATGGATACCAGAATCCATATTATTTAGCTTTTGTGAAAGTAATATTTTTTGAAAGTGTTCAACTACAAATACATGTTTTCTTGCTTCATTACACTTTCTTGTCATATTCATATCCAGAAACGGTCTACGAACAAAATTGATTATCATAGAATTCAAGAAAATAGATTACAGGAAGGCTTAGTGTTTCCATCTGTCCTAAACTCTAACATGATAATAACAAACATAAGTTATGTATCAATTTTATACAAAAATGTGTTATATTTTCATTTACACGACGTTCAAATAATGTAAATTTCTCTTAAATGAAATAAAACTAAACAACTTAGTAAGCTGAAAACATACTACATTACTATATAGGTAAATAAACTTACTAATTTATTTAATTAGTTTATAAATAATTAGTTTATAAAGGTCGCACATATTGTAGTGTGTAATAATTAATGTATTTAATGAAAGTAGCTAGGTTAGCGAATTAGGCTTAGCTATGACTAGTGTTAAGTTATGATAAATAAATAAATTCAAATGACGATTATCCTCCTTCCACAGAACACAAAGCCCATAAGACGTAATGTTCTGTAAGATGTATGAACTGAGTCAAACCCCACTTAATCAGCGTAGTAGACTATGATCTCAACAATTCCTCCTCATGAGAGGAGACCCGTCTAGATGAGGACAGTAACAAAAGAATTGATGAGGGTCTCTTCTAGACCCTTTCACCATGCACCGGGCACAAATCTAGACTCCGACCCAATACTCGAAATTTCAAGATACAAAATCCTATAACGCCCTACCCGAGGATCGAACACAGACCCTCTCGATCGGTAGTCGCGTTTGCAACCACTCGACCAACGAGGTCGTTCAATAATTACGTTGACCCCAAATTGTGTACCAAACGAAATAATTGATACTGCTTTATAATCAGCTTCACATGTAAAGAGACATCTAAACGTGTCTATGAACAATATCCTATTAATCCAATAACGATAATAGTTGGACCAAAATGGATACGCAACCGTCGTACTCGCCATTTGCAACATTTTATGTTACTAAGGTATCATTTTAAGTATCTGTTTAGGTACAACACAACCAGTCAACCACTGACACCGTCCTGGAAGGCTTCCAACCACAAATCGCGGAATTTATTTGCCTTCGAGCGTAGTAGCGCATTTACGTGCGCCGTATACAAAATGCATTGAACACGGATCTATATCTACTAGATGATCAGTACAATATTTAGACGTCTTTATTATTGTCTTGTAAGAAATAGTATACTCATCAGTCTCCCTCAACCCACTAATGGACATAGGCCTTTTCTCATAAGCGTTATCGCGCCCTGCCCTCGGTTTGTTGCAATGCATTAATTTTTTTTGACACTGTAGCCAATAACAATAACAGTATAAGGAAAGTATTTACATAGTTTTGAAAATAAAAGAGATATAGTAAAAAAAAAAAATTTCTAAGGTGTGTGAAGTCTGCCAACCCGCACTTGGCCAAGGTGGCAGATTACGGCCTTAACCCTCTCAATATGAGAGGAGACCCATATTCCAACAGTGGAATGTTAATGGGTCGATTATGGATTATGGAAGCTTTATAACAATTTTACAGTATTTAGTTATTACCTATTATGCCATTTAATTCTTGATTCCTTACAAATAAAATTACATTCTTCCGAGAACTCAGATTTGAGTGTACTATTTCAATCCAGGATAATTTTTCATGATTATCTATGGTGATACATAAATCTTCATCGGACAATTCAGAATTATGGCGTTTTTTCATTAAAAACAAGGTCTTATTTCTATCGATATTTATAGCAGATATTATTGATAAATATTTGATTTGAAGCACATCCTTTATATTGGTTGACTGTTCTAATGCCAGCACAAAAGTACTGTTGTGCAAACAGTGTTCAAGACACATCATTTTCTGCAACAAAGTATTATATAACAGCCTATGCATTTTTAATATTGACGTTAGCATTTCAGTTTAAAAAATACTTCACTATTACCTTTGTATCTTGAAGTAAATCATTGATAATAAAAGCATCAGCCCTGTTGTCAGTGTCATCAATATAACCATAGGTGTATTTGGCTAATTGGCTTGTTTTAATACGATCCACTTCAACATTTATTGCAACACGGTTTGCAATATTTCTTAGATATTCTAAGTCAGTATTTTCTAACGCCGTTATTTTTATATGTTCTTTTGCTACATTTTCCTTTATCATTTGTAAATGTACGCTGAGAGCCGTTTCTAACTAAAACAATATATTTGATAATATGAATCATGTATATCTAAATATGTATCGGATTTCATTTACATTTATGTACTTACGTCATAATACGTTTTTGGAAAATGTGGATAAAACTCTTTATTATTTAGAACATCAGGATCGTATTCAGGAAGCGTAGTATTTTCAAACTCTAAGCCTTTAATCTCAACTCCACTACACCTTTGAACGGTACGAAAGAAACAATTTTGTTTTAATTTACAAAAAAATTTAACATACAATAACCTAGTAATTTTCTGTCGCTCGTCATCTTCTGGTTTTCAATGCAATTAACAGTGAAAATATCGATAAATCTTTGGATTTCCGTTGGCCTTCTTGGTTCAAACAGTCGGTTTTCAGGAATACGCGAGGGATTTTCTTACCGTTTATATTGTTAGATAGGATATTGGTTCAAGACATGTAACATGTTACTAGAAGGTTTAAATTAATAAACAATCATCTTAGGCTGTCTGCTATTTAATGAAATTCAATTAAAATGAAAAACAAAGGAATCTGAAAAAGACTGGTTTGACGATAAAAATTAAGCTATTAAAACCGTATGACAATAATAGGTAGTGGAAATATTGCTCTTAAATATTATTCGTAGAAACTTTGTATCAACATAAAACTTTAATGTTACAAAAAAGTACATAAGATAAACATTTTTTTAATTACTTACCTAGATTGGTAGGTAATTACCGAATTGCTAGTTATGAAATTTAAACTAACCTGGTATATCCACATATTTTATTCAGGTCTACATTTAAAAAGGCTACATTTTTCTGTGCATGCCGTTGATTTATTTGTTGTTCAAAAACATCTATTTTAATTTCTTGAATCCATCTTAGCATCGACATCCCACCACCATCATTCGCCAAAATGTTAAGTTTTATTAGTGCGTCAATGAATGAAACCCATTCATCTGTCCATTTAACTACTCCTTTTTCAAAATCTATGTTTGATGAATGAATTGACTGAAATTCGTTTCTGTAAAAACATATTTAAATAATGGATAATATTTTTCTTGTATTTAAATACTCAAAACAAACAGGATATTTTAAAAGTTTAATATTCATCATAATCACATCGTCATCGTTTGTTTAAGTCTACTGCTCGTAAGAGCCCCCCCTGAAGGTTTTTTGCCCGTAATTCTCGTGCCGCCTGCGCTGCTGCCCTTCGACGACCAGGGCATTTAGTATCACAATAATCATTAATAACATTAACTTTATTTACATGGAATATAGGGATACTTACGTGCATGAATATCCACGTTGATGTAAAATTTTATATATATCTTGAGAACGCAAAGTAAGGTCGCCTTCTATAATGATATCGTTTGAGGTACTTTTTGTTTCAGTGAAATAGTTAATGAAACCTGTCACTTGTGTCACATTTTCTCTCAAAATCTAAAATGTGTTACCAATTATTATATTTTTTTCGCTCTAAAATCATCGTTACATATTTATAATATTCAAAATATATAATTACCTCAAATCTGTTTTCAGTCTTATTGATACATATTTTTAATTTTAATGGGGCTACAGGATCAATGTTCACTCCACCATAAAATTTGATGTTATTAAATGTTATTGGAAGAAGTCTGTAATTAAGTCCCTCAGATATTGCTAATGTCTCCCAGACGAGAACTAATAAAGCAGATTCAGGAAACACATTAATTCCTGTAAAAAATGCCGTATTAGTTAGTCATTGTCAATACAGTTTCGGGAAAAAAACTAAGTACAACTAAGTCGATCTACTTATCCTGAAATTAAAAACGAAGTATATTAGACTGTCTAAAATGAAAACAGTAGAAGATTAGTTTTCATGTGGTAAACATACCGTTCCTGAAATGGCCTTTGACAAACATGTAGTCGTCATCCTCGGTAGATATTACATATTCTCGATAAGCTGTCATGTTCTTATTTTTTAGCGGTGGATCAACCACTGGCCTGTTAATAAGTAACAAAATTAAAAACACGTCTTAGGGGCCACATATTTTACATGAAAAAAACTTACCAGGTTTCAGTATGTTCCCAATGTATTAAGTGAGACAAAAGAGGTGTTTCAGTAGAAACAGGAAATTCAACTTGCGGGTAAAGTTTCATAAGGTTTAAGCTTAAGCCGTTTTCATACAATCTAGAAATGTATAAACACTAAAATTAACAGCATAAACAATAACATAGCCTTCAAATAATTTAGAACCGCTTTCACTTGGAAAAGTCAACAAGTGCACAAATGATAAATTGTTTACGCAAATGACAGCTGTATGTATATTAAATTACTTGAACAATGTACAGGATTATTATTTCGGTTGAAAGATATTTAGCTTTTAGTAATTTATCTTACTTTCCCATAGCTTCGAGCAAGAATTTCACAGGATCAGGGACTCCACGTTTAGTTAGCGATACATGTGTGCATTCAACGTGTGACTTTTCTAAAATATGCATTGCCTGCAATAATCCATGCGGTGCTATTTCTATTACTATAGCGTTTGGTGGAATGTGCTTGACCGTCTCCTCGAAGTAGACCGGACTCTATAGAACGAGAAGAAATATGATATAATTCAATAAGCGTCTTACAATACTATTGTTCACATAGAGGAGACAAACTGAACGGTAAAATATAAATATGCGTTTTTCTTACTGCAAAAATCATTTTATTTGTCAATTACGTGCTATATATGTCGTGTGTTGGTGAGATTTTGATACCTCCACGGACCTTGGATGGACCTTTTTCGTAGAAGTATACCGGACCTTGTTATGATCCTTTTTAAAAGTGATAGTATTCATAAAATTCTCTTCTATAACACAAGAGTTAAAAAATTATCCATAAATGCCTAAATCATTATTCATATTTCTTAATATTATTAAAGAGAGAAGCGATTATAAGTTGCATACCTAATACACTAATTAAAAATTTCAACTTTGTTGGAAGCGCAACGATTTGATGATAAAGATTGTAAAATGAGAAATATTTTAATACATTAAATTTTTTCTTAGTTAAAACACAATTTTTTTTTCTCGTGTTGATAGATTTCAACTGACAAACAGAAGAATGGGTCACCGAATGAGCAACACAAGAGAAGTTGTCAATACATGGTCGACGTATCGGTAGGTGAAGAACTCTTTTCACTCTTTCTTTAAGGAATCTCATAACAAAGCGTAGAAACGCTAAGAATATCTTTAATCACAACAGACCTAGTTATAGTCAGTGTTTTTGTATAACGAGCTACTTTAAGGCATCTCAATAAGTTTGGCATATAGAAACCAGATGGTACCAATAGATTGTTGACAAAGTATTCTGCCGAACAATATTTGGCAAGAGGGGTTGTCCATTTTTCTTCAAGTATTGACGAACACAGCCATTTTTCGCTTCGTAATTTTGGTTTTGTAATTACATTTTTAAGTCGCGATAGCATATTATGGCCTAAAAAATAAGATATCAGTAATCACAATCACATTAATATAAAACAAAACAAAATTATACATTAAGTGGATTTATCCGAAACGTGAAAAAATCGCAACATTACATCTGTAATGTCTGAAAGGGTAGGCAGAGACGTATTTATATGTGGCGGGGTAGGCACTCCCATGTTTCACCAGTGACGTTTACGTTCCACCATGAAATAGGTAGTAAGTCTATTATCGTACACCGAGTACAGATTTAGACCATATTATTACTAGAAATTTCTACTAGGAAATCTAAGTTAAAAATATTTAATAGTAGACACGGAAATCAAACCCAGGATCTCACAAATAGCAGTCGTGCTGAGAACGAGGTAGTCAGATAGATAGTTAAGATCGCCTTTTGGATACTTTCCATTTTGTAAAACTTTTATGGTTTTTGTTTCACTGCTTTTTGTGTATAATAAACAAATATTGTATTGTAACAATACAAACTATGTACCAACCACCAGCTGCTGTATATCTAGAATGGTAAGGAATCCCACAAGATTGAACTTCCTTCGCAAATATGCCACGATTTTTCAAATCCTCCACAAATTTTTTAACGATTTTAACAGGGCCTGATATCGTTGATGATTCAGAACTATTGTGACATGCTACATCGATTTCCGTTGGTATAATCTCAACAATCTGGAAATTAATCAAAGTAATATTTTAAAAAAGTAAAAAAGTAAAGTTTCTCTTAAACACTGTTATAAGCCACATCCTGTTCACAATTATCAAGTTACAAAGAAAAACGAGGTGTTGCTTTTGATTATTCATTATATAAATTAAAAGCCAATTAGAAGTCAATACTTCACGGAATCCTAATTTAACAACTGCCATTGTCCCAGGAATAAAGGCGGTTTCAAGAGATGCAATTCCATAACCGTAAGATGCTAGTATTGTTTCTTCTGCAGTTAAACAACCGTCTGCGTATGCACATGCCATCTCACCAAGACTGTGTCCTTAAATTGATAGAATAATAATGTATTAGAGTACGTTCATATCCATGCCACTATATGCGGAAATAGAAACGATGGAAGTAGAATGGATTGTTGCGAAGTGCGCTCGTCAAAAAAGAAGAGTTCTTAGTGATGTGTAAGAGTGTTTCTACAACCGTGCTGATCTGTAGCGATAGATGCCGTAAATTTAATTGTTACCGAATCATATCCATCGTTGCACATGTACATAAAAGGGCTAATTCATCATGTTACAAATTGTTTGTTCTGATAGATTTACATTTTAAATTTAATTCTGTAAAAAAACAGAAATTGGATTTCTATTTTAAGCGCCTAACATAGTAAAGATTTACGGCATATTGTGTAGACCACACTGGGCAACTGTATTACATCCTTTGAATTCAAGCCAAAATGATCTACTAGTAACTAAATCAAAAAAATTTCAAGAACTACTATAGTCGATTGGAGTACCATGGGGCTGTAAAAAGGATCATTAGTATGTTATCAGAAAGTAGCAACTGACTTCTCTCTCCAAAAACGTACTATGAAATTTACAATTCAGCCTCTCACTTCGGGGGTTCTAGTTACAAATCGCTTAAATATCGCTTGCTATAATGGTGAAGGAAAACATCGTGAGGAAACGTGAACACCTTAAGAGTTTACAAAAAAAATCTACAGTGTGTAAAGTTTGTCAACCCGCACTTGAACAATGTGAGAGATTAAGCCCGTAACCCTCACTCTAAGAGGAGACCTGTGGTCCAGTAGTGGAATAATTAAAGAGTTGAGAAGAAAAATTACGTTGAAGATACTAATATCTCTCTCTGTTATTCTGTATATGTATCTGTTCTCGTCGATTACTGGGCATAGCTGTCTCCAATAGCACGCCATTGAGTTCGACATTCAGGTCTTCGCATCTAACCTGTACCAGCCACTTCGCGTGTATAATAAATTTTGTGGTATGAATGTGGTATTAAAATTCTCAAATTACAATCAAACTTTGTAACAATATCAACACAACGTTACAAATTGAAAAAAAAAATTGGTAATATAAGAAATGTCTCACCTATTATTAAATCAGGAACAATTCCAACCTCTTTTAAAACATCTATTAGACCTATTTGAACAGCAGTAATTCCAACAATGTTGGGTGTTATATTAACAAACATATCCGTATCTTCATCACATATTATTTTAACAAGATCTACTCCTTTTGAACTTAACACCCTGTGGCATCTGAAAACCACATTTATACAAATACATATTAACCTTGAATTATTAAATGTCTTGCTAATTCCTTTATTCTTATTACCGGGTACATAAGTTACAAGTGCATTTTTAGATATCATGATATTAATTCCTTTTCTAAAATGTTGTACCTTCTAATTTTCTTCGATTAATATTTAAGGATATTAAGGATGGTATATTAAAACTAATTTCTAAAGCCGTCACTGTCGTCTTCTAGTATTGATATTCATGTCAAAGTTTTCTTAATTGCATCATTAACATCCCGTAGGAAAAAATCCGTAAAATTAAAAAATTTAAATGATTGACGGTAGGTAGGTTTCTCGAATGATTACTTACTTCATTATAGCTCTGTTAAACACAGGAATTCGCATTAGTTCAGCACCCATGCCGGCCCATTGGGATCCCATTCCACTATAGATGAAACATATTGGTCTAGTTTCTCCAGGATAATAGGACGCGCTCTTGCATAGAGTAACAGTTTCGCCCTTTTCATTTGAATCTGAACATTGGTTTGAGATTATTTTGGAAATCTTAATTAATTTATGTGATACAACTTTGTAATATCGATTCCCCTAATAGCAATAGCACATACAATTCAAAAAGATGACTATTTTAGGAGCCCAAACTAAAACGCACTAGAAATTAGTACCGTACACTACTTAGAAATCGATTTAATTTTCCTCAAAAGACAAGTACAAAAATAAATGTAGTTAATTTCTACAGAATTTTTTGTTTAGTATAACTTATGAACCATTTTTCGAAGGCTTCAGAAGGGTATGAATGACTGGAAAAAATGACCCAACTGTTCCGATGTAAAGGAACACATTTGATGGAAAATGGCTCATAATATCTGAAACATATTGTTACGTTCTTACCTAAGACAACATACCCGCGACCCATGTGGTTTGAGGTCTTTGTCTTATATATATTGTGCAAAAGAGCTATTACTTCTGCATCCAGAGGCTGAGATTCCAAGTTTTCCAGAATTGTATTTACACCATCCTCCTGCCTCCCGGAAACGGTGATAAGATAGGGAATGCTAGTTGAATACCTTTCATTATTCTATAAAATAAAACAAATTATTTAAGTATGAACAGTGTCACTTGCTTCTCTGCTTAGGTATGGAGTAAAGGTGACAATGATGATGACGATGATGATGTTATTATCGGTTGTCTAATGACAACTCTTATTCAATAGAAGCGACTGTTGTTTAATATGAGCACATATTTGTGTACTCCAAAGTGACTATCTATAATATTGACTCCATTCAGGTTACTACAAATACGCTATTAACTATGTTGTAACATTCTCATATTGAATAAACTTCACTATACATGCCTTTGCTTTGTAATGACCCTTGAGAAGAACGTGCCCGTCGAGACCAGTGTATGAAAAATTGTTAATTGCTGTAAAACCTCTTTTAAACGGCGTAATATCTTTTACAATTTTGACCCTTTCGTCACAAATGCATGGAATATTAAGGGCATCAGTATAATGAAGATTTCCAGATATCTTTCCAGTATTATATGCAAGACAGACCTAGAAAAGGTTGGAATAGATTGTTTTTACTGCAAATAATACATAAAACGAATATTTTGATAAACATTTAAGTAATACATACTAATCGTTACATAACACACCTACAAATATATGTATATATATGTATATACACATATTTAAACATGTATATGTGTGTGTGTGCGTGTGCGTGTGTGTGTGTGTGTGTGTGTGTATAGTTAGCTAATAAATGAATTATTATCTTATTCACTACTAAACCTCACTAGCACTGCCCTCACAAAACCATGTTCATAAAAATTTACAGATAAAAACAAAATTTTAATGCATACACATCTACGAGTATTAACGTATATTTTTCCCCTTTCGATCCTTTTCGTTTTTCTGGAACATAGCTAGAACGCTTGTTCAGGTTAGGGCAAAATGTAACCTAGGTAGAAATTAGTAAGTATTGTAACTTAAGTGTATTAATAACCTTTGTAATTGAACACAATCCAGAAACTGATTCACTATTACCCATATTCGATTTAACGCTACCTATTTTAATGGGTTTGTATTTTCCAAAAACGCTGCTAATGGCTTCCATTTCATTTGCATCTGCGTCAGATACGGCTGGAAATGAAAAATGTTAAACTGATATTAATATTACAAATACGGAAGTAACTGTAATACTTTGTTTATTTTTTTTAATGTCCAAAGCGTGAATCAGGATCTGTCAAAATTTGGAATAACTAATCCTCAGTTTTTTGCGAAAGGTAGAGGATACTTTGAATGCATTCGGATTTAAGAAAAAATATGTGTAGTATGAGGTAAGAAACTGTATCGAATTTACATATTGGAATTCTTTGATCTGTTATAAACCAATAAAATATGACTACCCAGTTCATGTAATGTAATATAATACAATTTAATGGAACATAATGTAATGTACTAGCACGCACGTACGCGTGTATATTCTTGGAATGCCGAAAGAATTAAATAAGAATAAGAAAATACTGCACCGGATCCATTCGCTTCAACATATTCTATGTCGTAAGGAGATAATTGGATATTCGAGTAGAAGTCCTCAAAGAACTGCGTCATGTCGCTTATTTGGCGAGTTGGCAAGAAATCGTTGCCTTGCTTTAAACAGTATTTGCTTTTAACGTGATAAACTTCCGCGTATATTCTGAAAAAGAAAATATTTATAACAACCTATAAAGTTATAAATTTTAAAAATTCAAGTATAATGTGGACTATCGGTGTATTTAATAGGTTGATTTCTTTTTTACATGCCTTATATTAGCATCACCTGTATTTTATGTTTGTTTGTTTGTATTTATGTACATACATATATAACTTTCTTTCACTTTATTTGTTACTTCGTGTCTTATACAAATTACGAAGTAGTCGTTAGCGTGATTCAGAGTTTGAACAGCGCCATCTACTGTCACATAGTTTAATTAAAATAGTTCGGTTAATATAGACGTAGACGGCGTTAAAAACCTATGTAACGTTTGAACTAAATTAAAATTATAGTTTAAAAAACGCGCGTTTATGACATATTGAATTAAAAAGTGATAATAAATATAGTTAAAAAAAAATAAAAAAACGCGCTTTAAAGCACATTGAACTAAAGAGTAAAAAATAATTGTTAATGTAGGTAGAAAAATAATATTGAACAAAATATATTAGTGAAAAAAGCGTGAGGTGCTCAATATATATACGAAAAAAAGACGGCACAAAGTACCCCACGGAAGATTATGAGATACATATGTACGGTGTAAATTTAACGGATTACCGATGTTTCCCAGACGTAAGGTCAGTATTTAATACCTTAATCCAGTAGATGTTATCTCGGTAAAATAGCGTCAATATCCTCTCTGTGAGGCTTATTCTCAGTAGAGGAATGATAATAAACCTACTAGACGAGACTGTATTAACAACTTTAGGAAATAACGAACGACAAGCTGATTAACTATGTTTTACAGTTAAAAGTGTTATAAGTAAATTTCCATTTTATAGTTGAAGATGTAGCGTATACAGTGGAAATTGAGGTACGAAAGGCGTATAAAGAAAATAAAACCAAACTGTAAACAAAACGTACAGTTAGAGATCGTTGAGCCAATTGAAAACAAAAATTATCGTAGTGAAGATAACTCTTTCAAATCAAATAGCTATTGCAAATTACATTGGCATAAACTATTTTCTGTGGTTAAAAACTGAAGTCGAACAATACGATACAAGAAATTGCTTAAAAAGACTGAAAAACTTCGATCAAAATTCATCATCATCATAATCATCGGTCTATTTAAATCCACTGCTGAACATAAACCTCCTCCAATAAGCGCCATCGCGCTCTGTCTTTGGCTTGCAGCATCCAGCATCTGCCTGCAGCCTTTCGCAGATCGTCATTTCACCGGGCAAGAGGGCGTCGTACACTACGTTTGCCGAGTTGCGGTCTCCACTCCAGAACTCGCCTACTCCACCGGTTATCGGTTCTTCATGCAAAATTGAAAAGCAGTGCTAGAAGCCGTGATGTGGGATACTCAATCCGCATAACTATGGGCAAAAACCCCTTAGGGAAGGCTTATGTCCTGCAATAGACTTATAAGGAATGATTATCATTCCGTATAAGTCTACTGCTGAATTGAAGATACTCGGCAATATTTAAAAAATGCGTATTTGGCTAATGAGGATGCGTTTGTTTAGTGCTAAAACTGTCTATGTGCTTATTTGGGGTTAGACGACTCCTTGTTAATATTAGCAAGATATATGGTCTACCGACTTTGACTGACTACCTTTACAACGACAGATTCGTAAGCAAATTGCGAATTCCAATAGAAAGCGTTAACAACTTTCTTCTTTCGTATCCTCAATCTCAGCCTGCAAGACTATCAGGAAGAAAACTATGTACTATTTTTTCCCGCAAACTGATGAGACGAATAAAATTCTTCCGTTGTTGTAAAATTGTTTTGTCTGAATAGTTCTGTATTCTTATTATATTTTAATAGCATTAAACTGTGAGTATGTCATATTTGGTGACAAATAATCCATATTTACTTACATTTAAATCAAAGTTATTCTAAGCTCTTCTAAGTGACGTCTGACAGATTAGATATCAGCCAAATATATATGAAACAGTCACTTTAGCCACAGATGGTTATACTATCATTTATTTTTCTAGTACTACCTCCATTGTACATATTTGGTTCCTACTTTGTAATTAAAAATACGACTTATCTTTAATTTAACCACATGTACCTAAATATTACCTATTTGCATCCTTAGCCTTTTGTAAGAATACCACATTGACAGCTTCTGATCTTACGTAGCCGTCACCGTGTTTGTCGAAACATTTCGTTTTCCCATCCAAGCTCAGCAAACCAGCTCTGTACATATAAAAATATACACATGTTTATAAATATGCGATGGTATAAAGGATATACGTATCTCGTCGCGATGGAATTGAGAACTATTGCTCATATTATCATCATCAGCAGGTCTCAGTCCATTGCTGGACAGAGGCCTTTACTAATGAACGTCATCACGCCCTTTCTTCGGCCTGCCGCATTGAACTTCTGCTTGCAGCGTTCAGTAAAGCGCTAATGTTGTAGTAATCGTAATAACTTGTATGACCTGAGTTTTGTTAAGCTGCGCTGATTAATCTACTGTTAGAATAATTTAATTTTGAAATCGAAATAATTACTAAATTACTACGAAGGTACTCTTTTTACCTACGAAGGCAAAATATTTTTTACTGCATATTAACTAACATTCGCCAATTAAAAAAGTAACATGAGAATTAGTAACTGCGAATATTTACTAAAATAAGCGGTGGACCTTGCATGCCATTTCTGGAAATCCCCAGTATGTTTTTGCTTTGTGTATTATGTAGCTTATAAGATATTTAGAAAAATGGGTTAGGCAAAAATTTTAACAATGATATTTTTCAATCGAATGTATTTTAATAATTAGTGTGTTTTCGATGTAGCTTAATCAGGCCAAAAAATCATGTGCCTAAAGTCGATCAGAAAGATAATTTAGAAGTCACAAAAAACACCGTTTTTGAAAATATTCGTCGACGATTTCTCTCGAACGAATCTATTGAATGTGACAAAATTCATTGCGTTTGACGCAGTTTTTTGTGCTTTAGAGCTCTTTAGTTTTTAAATGGATCGTTTGAATCGAGTATTGACGTAGATCTAGCCTTATGAAAAAATGCATTCTCGAAGAAGACTTATACGAAATGTTATACACGCGATGAGCGATTTTCATTCGAGCAAATTCAAAAATCATGAACATGAGTTATAAAGTCCATAAATTGTTAATAGCAATAAAACTGAGTAATTACCTTCTCATATTTAAATGCATTGAGGGTAACATACAAATGTTAGAAGATCCGACGAGAGCAGCATCACAATACCCCGATTTGATGCCATTGTAAGCTTGTTCCAAACAAGAGACAGAGCTTGCACACGCTGCGTCTACCGTGTAGGACGGCGCTTTCAAGTCCATCCAAAATGATATACGATTTGGCATCATACATCTACCAGATCTGAAATATCGAGACCATAGCCGTATAATTAATTTCGTGATCGTAAACGTAAACTTTGCCTTAAATATTTGTCTGTGTATGTAAATTTTTAATAAATAAAAAATTCATAAATATCTAGATTTTTCATAGCTCATTATAAATCTCCGCAATGAATTACCACAAGGCAGTTATGTTTCTTCAATACTTCACAACTCGGACGAAAAAGAAACATTTTTGTCCTAAGTACCAAATTCTAAATTAATTGCTTGAATTATAAAAGTCAAATATTTTTCACCATGTTGTCTTTTAGTATTCCTTTAATACAAAGATTAAAGATAATATCAAATCATTCACACAGCTGGTAATATGAACGTTGAATGATATTTAAACTTGCAAAGATTAAAAAGAGAGATACTCGTGATGAACAGAACATTTATTTAACTTAAGAAATTATTTGTTTTTAACGTATTGACTGCCTCCTTGGTATAGTGTGGTTGCAAAAGCAACTGTCGAACAAGAGGTCCTGGGTTTAAATCCCGGGTCGAGCTGGTACTATTGGAATTTTCTCATTTAGAATTTCTACATATGTATTTGTGACTCGGAGTGTGAACAAGTTGCCCGGTGTATGGCAATAGGCTCACCATCTATCTGTTCCATGGGACGTAAACGTAACTGGTGAAACGTGGGAGTGTACTACACTCCTCTGCCTACCTCTTCGGGGATTACAG
>DWJK01001061.1:0-18321 GCA_018248815.1 Croniades pieria auraria | reverse complement strand
GCCTTAACCCTCTCAATATGGGAGGAGACTCATATTCCAACAGTGGAATGTTAATGGGTCGTTTAAAAAAAAAAAAGATGTCGATTTATGGTAAAACGCATAATTTTACTTCTAAGTAGGTAAGCATTTATCATTAGTACGGTCAGCTATCGACTCAACAAAGACAAAGAGTAATGCTATTAACGTGCTTAACGAACTTTTATTTTCAATTAAAGCCCCCCCCCCCCCCCCTCTATTTTCAGAGCGACGACTCCCGCTCGCGGTCTGCAGTTCGTTCACGTTGGTTGCACTTAGTATTCCACACTGAGCCGCTTTTGTGGTACTTAAAGCTTTCTAATATTTTTATTTCCCGCCATGACTTGTGAAATGGACGAAAATTTAATTTTATTCGCACAATCGAATTTTAATTACGTATACATTTCTTTTTTAAATTATTGACTGCAAGTCACAATATGTAGTTCGACGCGGCCCGCAAAACGCGACTAGTGCGAGTATACAGCATACTCCTCCACGATGCCCCATTGCTAAAAAGTTTATTGGTAGACAACAAGGCTTAGAGACGTCTCTGTCCATTTTGACGGTTATCTAGACCTAGTAAATGACATTTCTTTGAAACAAATCGTTTGTGAAAAAATACTATTTTGTATTATTTACTAAAGGGTTCACCGCACCACACTTTGTTTAACTTGCTTACTGTTTAGCTAGCCATTACGCAGGGCTTTACGCCTTCTACATATATGCATTTAACAGTGTAGTGTTAGTGAAGTTGTAAGTGGATGAGTGTGGACCGAAGCGCAAATACCCGGCGTACTCGCAAAAGTTCATTACTGAAACGTATTTAATTTAAAAGCAAACCCTCTACATAAACAGTAAACAAATGTGCAAGAGAACAAAAATACTATATCCTGTAGAAGCTAATAAGAATGTTTTAGAAAAGTTTTATTTATAGACTGAATGCCGCGTTGGTCGAGTGGTTGCAAGCGCAACTGCCGATCTAGAGGTCCTGGGCTCAAATCCCGTGTCTGGGACTATTGGAATTTTCTAATTTAAAATTTTTAGTAATGACTCGGAGAATAGATAAGTGCCCGGTGTATGACGATAGGCTCACCATCTATTCCATGGAACTTAAACGTAAAGTAATCAAATGTGGGAGTGTTACACTCCTCTGCCTACCCTTTCGGGCGCGATGTTACGTTTTTATTTACAGACAATATTCAAAATGAGTGGTCTTGGAAAGCAAATGTTTTATCTTTAAGTTCATACAACAAGGAATAAGACACGTTTCCACAGGATATGGTAAATGATTTTTTGTACCATACATAAACAAATATATTTCCCAAGGAATAATGTCAGATGCCTTAGGCTTATAAATAATGTATGAAACCAACAGGTAGATGTTGTAATGTTATTGTTCCCAACACATTTCGTAAAGATAACAAAATTCTAGTTTTAGATACCTACATTATATTTGTTTATAATAGATTATTATTTGACTGAATATAGCGCTGGGTGTTCGCGTATACCTTTTCGTTAAAACGATAAAAGGACAAACCGTTGGAACTCTTTTAATAGAGACAGAATTTTTAAATAACATTAAGGTTAAATGGGGTTTAAAAGCTATCTATAAAAGACATTTAGTTTATTTTAAAATATTGGCGGTTGACCATTTTACCTTTCTAGTACTTACACATGTATTTGGCATATTCCATGGAGGTACAAAACCACTTTTAGGCAAATAAGGACCCGAAAGGCCCAGCGATTGCTTAAATCGAGCGCAGTCAAAGGAGCGAGATGGGGTTAAAGGAAGGGTCTCGGGGAATAATATCAGTGTAAGTGGTACTTTGTCCCGGACGATTGTAGGCCCGAATGGCGACAGTGGCCGCAAGGTTACAAGAACACTTTGTCGGCGACAGTTTTATATAAACGAGCGACCTATAAGTCAACATTCGGATAAAGAGCATTCTTTGCGAAGTGGTTGTTTCGTTCGGGGAATACAGTATAGAAATCATGTCGTCTCTTTAAACACTCATTATTCATTTATATTAAATTTGTCAACGTAGCCTTAATTTCTTTTGAATATACTCGCTATTATGTACAGAATTTAAGCGTTTTGTTTGCACGCTGCCACCTCCCTACCTTTACGTGACAACTAAACTCGGAAAAGACTATAGGAATAGGACTGATTGTGGTTGTTTCTGACTGCTAAAAATTCTGACTAAAACCACGCTACTTTTTTTAGCTGATGTTAAGAAGTCAGGTATAAAAAATATTACGTTTCGATTTAAAGCATGTGGGAGGTACACTTGGGCTATTTGAAATAAATCATTCAGAGTGATTGACTACAAAGTGCTTCTGTTGTCTTTATACTTTTAGGCTCTCTTGTTCTCACTGTTTGTTTCATGCTTCAATTTTGACCAATTATTTTTAGATTTGTTCTGCTACATGCAGTTCTTAGCTATTATTTTTGTTCTTTAGATATCCGTAACATATGTATTGAATTGCCTCGTTGGTCGAGTGGTTGCAAGCGCGACTGCCGATCAGGAGGTCCCGGGTTCAAATCCCGTGTCGGGTACTATTGCACTTTTCTAATTTAGAATTTCCAGTAGTGACTCGGAGTCTGGAATTGTGCCCAGCGTATGGCAATAGGCTCACCACCCATTCCATTGAACTTAAACGTAACTGGTGAAACGTGGGAGTGTACAGTACCTCTACATTCCTCTGCCTACCCCTTTGGGGATTACAGGCGTGATTTACGTTTGTTACGTTCTTATAGGTATTGAAAGAAAATGGCGCTGCGGCTACGGCGCTGGATTTAAACAATTACCCTAACTAAGAATGAAAACAAAGAACATTTAGTCCCTTTGGCGCGGTGATGCTTACAAGTCTAAGGCGTCAGACGTCACAAAACCTTTTCACCGCGATTCTGCAAAAGCGCTTTGATAGAATATATTATAATTCCACAAGTTTCAAAAACGAATTAAGCTCGGCGGTACAACGTTGGTCGGTTTGGATAATTGCGTTGATTATAATAATTAATGCATCGTAAGTCTTCGGCGTTGTTGGGTTTAAAGGCCTTTGGCCTACTGATATGGTACCAATTTACGGAGGGTAGGAAATTAAGTTAATAGAAACACATATTAACATTTGTTAATGTTAACATTTGCTTTCTTTAATTATACCTCAATTATAATGTCAGAATGTATGTTGTGCTCTGACTTTCATTCGTTATGAGCAGAAATTAGTTTTTTTAATTTCATTGTTAAGTTCTTTTACACAATTTTATTGCTATTGACATACATTTTCTTTTCTGTATTTTCCCTTAGCCACTGCTTGACTATTTGTATTTATAAACTATGTACATATGTATGTGTGTCGAAGGCTCTTACGATTCAAGAACAAGATACTGCTACGACACAAATAGTTATTTTATTAACATGAAGTGAATATAGATTTAATATTCGTTAAAGAAAATGGACTTGACCTTGGCCTTAGTTATTAAGTTTAGTAAGAAATTCCTCGTTTGTAGTTATTTGTGTGGAACTCAATAAACGTCGTAAGATTCTAAATATCCTCGGCATTGCTTGCTCGTCCGAAAAACATTATTAGCCTAATAAACCATCTTAAGAGCTTATTACTGCCAATTAAAATTATATTAATTCAATATCCAATGGAATAAATTGAGGAGAATTGTATTTTCAAGGGGCTTGTTAACCGTAATTATGTTTGAGAGCATTTCTCCGATTGTTTACACAGAACCGGCGCTGTTGTTACAGACAACCGAGGTACCGTGAGGCGTTTCGTATGTAAGCACGATTGTGTGTACTTATTACACATACGTACACACAATTGTGTGTACAATAAGTGTACACAATTGAGTGTACAAAGTGTTGTGTGTATACAAATTGAGTACAAAGGCGCGTGCGTTTTACTGAAAACACACAAAAGTATGTAATTTTAAGCAGCAGCGACTACTGAGGGTTGCGATATTTTTTACTTTTTCGCCCGTAGCAAATCCATTTATACAAAATCCAGTGCGCCCGTGTAGTGACAGATTTAAATATGAATCAAAATCGACGTATTCAATTCGATTTTGCTATATCTATAGCTATTACGCTTATAAAGGTTAGTGTAGAATAGCTTTACCATTTGTTATGTGCTTAAAATAAATTTATACATTTATTTACACGCTTGGAAACCTATATATTTTTTCCAATTAAATCGTCTTTACATGATTTTTTTTTGCTGTTGATGTTAATGAAAACTTCATTTTTAAATCTTTTTAATATCGTCAATAGTTGAATATAAAAAAAATATATTTCGAGTGCCTTTTATTAAGAACGATGAGCAACCTCGAATATTAAGTATTATGTTTCTGATATATAAAATACTATCATTATTATTTATTATATTATCATTACTATCATTATTGCTATCATTATTATTTATTATATTATCATTACTATCATTATTGCTATCATTATTATTTATTATATTATCATTATTTATATCTTAATGTTAACTAATATTTCTCTAAGGACCGACATCCCTCTTTACCACGTGAATTCGACAAATATTTTCCCTATTAAGAATCCCTCACCCGGGCGACATGATTGACTCGTTCTTTAAGATTCCTCACATGTCATGCTTTTGCTCAAAATCTTTATTTTTGAAGCTTCTTATTAAAAATGATTATCACATCGTGCATGAAGAGTTAATTACAGGAGAGTTTGGTTAGAGCATAAAATTAAGACATATTTCTATATGAATAATAAAAATACCCGTGATTTAATTCAGAGGCGAACGAGAGACAACGAAGTAGGTAAATATTTCCAGGCACGCATATTTACAAAATGTTCGATATTTGGTAAAGGTTTTGCCGCTCATAAGTTTCGTGGTTCCAATTGACTATCCGAGCGTATGAAATAGCCTCATAGCTTGATGGGTAATCTTGCTATCTAAATCGAATCTGGAACATATCCCTGGCCAGACGAAACTGGTGGCTCGTGAGGTCAAACGACTCCTCTGTTTTTCCCAATTTACATAAATCAGAAGCTATAATTCAGTATTGATATTCCAATGGTTGCGGGACTCTATAACCCATGGTTATAGAGTGGAAGGACCACCGTTTCTTTCGAGAATCAATTGTATCTAAAGGTGTTTGTGTTTCGATCTGAAAGGTATCGTTGCTGGTCCCGTGGTACAATAGAAGCAATCATCTCAGTCCTCTAAACTACCAACGCGTATATGGCTAGCCTCATATAGGACATATAACATTATTACTAAGTAGTTCCGCTCATAATTTAATTTATTTGGGTGTGTTGGGCTTGAGTCTGGAGACTCAGGGCAAGTCAGCCTAGTGCAATAGTGATATAAATACCTATGAATGGAAAATTAGTATATATGTACTAAACAGTGTACTGATAGCAACATTTTATGCTCCTACATATAATTCTATGTGAAAAGCGATTGAACATTTCTATGGACAGCAGCGGTCCTTTGTGACAGCTACCAGCGTTCAATGTCTTTTTTTTACAAATAAATAATTCCTTGTTACACGTAGAGAATTTATACGGTATGTACATTTTGTTATGTATAATTATGTTTATACATTAATGGAAGAATGGCACGTTGCCGCTCCGGAATGAAGGTTCGAAGTGTTCGAAGGTCGCGACCTCAGTACATTTGTTACGTAATGAATTTCTCGATCGTAACGCTTAATAACATTAATCTTCATTTGGAGTCGACGACTTGCTCCTTAATACCGGTCAGGGCCTGCGGACGACAGTTTGATGATTTACGAAAATATGGAATGAAATACTCAACTTAGTTTCAAAGATTTTTTCCTGAGACATTCCAAGTAGATTACGTTTCAATAGAAAAACAGAAGTTTTGATTGCCATGTCTTATAAAAAATTGTAAAGGGTTACTTTAATGACTTTTCCCTTTCGTTGGAATTTGACTAGCAGTCGTAAAGTTAATTCGGAAGAGTCTGCGTATCTAATTGGCTTAAGAAGTCGAATATAAATATGATATATAATCATTTATTTGATGTGAAATGCTTCAACGCATTTCATCAGTTAGGATATCGGCTCCGTGGCGCAACGGTAGCGCGTCTGACTCCAGATCAGAAGGTTGCGTGTTCGAATCACGTCGGGGTCAAAACTTTTCTTTTATATTTGTTTACGATTTTTATCATTTATTAACCTATTTTTAAGTAGGAAAAACGTTATAACATTTACACTCTTCTGGCTGAAAATAAGCGGCTTAGACGAAATTTAATATTTTACTTTCGTAAATATCATTTTAATTTTTTTTATACGCTTTTTATTACAAAATTGTTTACGATAGCAATATTGATAATAATTTTAATCATCGTATCACGCTCACATCTTTTATCTTAGACTTTCTCGCTATTATCGAAGTTTGTTGAGGAACGTTCACAAGTAGGTACCTACTGAACTTTTCACATACGATACGAAGACTTCAATATAATGAATAACATACACAATGGAACTTGTTATCGCTTTTTCGTACATGCAAAGCCCTTACGGGGCCATTATTTCCGTGCCAACTTTTTATTAATCAACTTCATGGAGCGCCACCTCGTCACGGTATTAGAAAAGAGGGGGAAAGAAGGAGCTTGTTGTTAGAAGATAATATTATGTTAGAGGAAAACGATATAGGAATGTGAAATTCAATGCAACACAATTAATTATTCACGTGAATATTATGTACACTGTAATTTTAACATAAAAACCTATCTCATATTGCAAAAGAACATAATAGCGAGAAGGGCAGAGATAATATTACAGGCAGATTCCCGTTATTTTATCGATCCTGTAAAACTTTTAAACAGAATTTACAAGAGACTGTCGACTGCCGTTAATATCTAACCTCTTACATTCTATTGAATAGTACAGATGCTTAAAGAGGAAGACTATAAATTTGGCGGAGTTTCCGCCGCAACCTCGTTGCAAACGGCGAGAGCTTATGAGGAACGATCTGGTACAGGTCCAAAACTAGTCGGGCCGTCCCGAAAAACCTACGTGAGTTTAGCCGGTACATACATGTATAATCATGTGTACAAACACTCTCGACACATTTAATAGTAAGACTATACATTTGTTTACGATCTAACTGCAAAGTTTCCATTCGCCGGTTCACACCGTAATTACACTTGAGTTATTTTTCATTTGGAACATGTCCGCCCCGGGGGAAATTTAAAGAGTTTGCGAAACGGTGCCTCTGTTTCTGCAGAAGACGCAATTCGGTAACCAAGTTTGCCTCAAATTCAGATTTATGTTTACATTGCCTCATTCGTTATCGGGCCTTATTCAGGTATTTAGTATACGTGGCGCTTAATGGGCCTATGTATTATTTTTTAAAAATCTCATTACAAAGGATTTGCTTTGTCTCAGATGTGTTGTTAGAAATCAGGACAGTAGTATCTTACATAATGTTGGTTGCTGGGACACGTCGTATGGTTAACTTAACGTTCCCATCTTATATATATATTTTGTGTAATGTAGACATGACTGGAACGTTGGTTTAGCGGTTAGTGAAACTGATTGCGAACGGCCGAGGGTCGTGGTTTCGATTTCCCCAGAGAACAAATATTTGTGTGATGAGTACAAGACTTTATTCTATGCATGGATATAAAAAGTAATGGCTCGAAGTATGGATTTGTGTCCGGTGTATGGCAACAGGGTCACCACCTACTTCATAGTGGGAGGTATAGTGTAGTTGGTGAAACGTGGGAGCGTACTACACTTCTCTGCCTACCTTTTCGAGCATTGCAGGTTTGATGTATGTTTGTTTTTAAATATATATTATGTAGCTTATTTGCGTTCTGTTTAGTTTAAGACAGACTCTCTAATAGCATTCTTTGAGGCCAGATGGCGGTGTGGTGATGCCAAAAAATTTATTATTACTATTACACATGGAAAAGAGGACTATTTGACTTCGCAAAGAGCTTCTGTAAGTAATGTTTTATTACTATATTGGTAGATGTAATTGTTTACCAATTTTTAGCTCAATATAATATTATGATTGCTTCTTATAGTCTTTTGGAAATGTCTGCAGTATCGTTTATCTCAGTATTAAAGAGCACTAGTCACCAAACAATTATAAAATTGTTTCCGTAAATCCAACCATAATAGGCTTATCAAGACGAAGAGGGTTACAGTCAGCTTAGAAAGCCATTTTCCGAAATTCCTACAGCTTTGTTTGCGAGCAATTTGGCACTATTACTGGGAACGACCGAGCTGTGTGCATCGCGGCCAGGGAAATGGGTCGACTCTTCCTTTTAGCTTGGTTTCAGTGACTTGCACTGAACGGGATGATTTGCAGCTGGTGAAAAAGACCGATTGTCTTTTAAATTCGAGTAATTGTAAGTATTACAGCATGACTAAATCCCGCTTCAGAATGAGAACAGGATTTGTGAACGTAATTTACGATTCTGTTGACGAAAAATATATTTTCGCTTGAATATTTAAAATATATTTTAAAATATATTCCCTTGGATATAACAGCTTCGGCTACTAGCAATTTGTGCTAAATAGAAAAAACTAATGAATAACAGTAAGGACATGGCATCCTTAGTAGGACTTTCATGCCTTTGAAGACAGGTCAAATCGTCGGTTCTTTTTAATACCATAACAATAATTTAGCATCGTCGAAAGCTTTAAAATCAGTTTAACAACCTTGTATATTTGGCTATCTGCAGTGGAGCAGCATGGCGAACTTTGCTCCAAGCCTTCCATACTTGCAGGTTAGGTCCAAACTCGCCAGTGAGATATGTATCAGATTGTAGCAAAAAAGTCAACAGTTATTAGCGGTGTGTTAATTTTAAGCCCTAACTTTCTACGGTCGTCATGTCACGTTAAATGCTACGTCATAACGTAAAAACGTCTTAAAAACATACCTAAACGTTAACATTAAAAATAAAAGTAAACGAGGTATATCGTACATTGTGCTGCTTAGCGTCAAGAGGCGAGCTCCGCACATATGGCCAGCCAGTTTAATCGTCCCAAATTACTTGCCCGTGTAAAACCTCGGACGGTCCACTGAAACCTCAATGTGCATACAAAAAATTTTTCCGCGCAAATTTCATATTACGCGAATGATTTCAAAAGATCCATATAACATCACATCTATATTTCCCACGTTTCGCTAGTTTTGTTATACGTCTTACTATGGAATTGGGGGCGAAATGCTTACGCCAGGAACATAAATACTTTGAGTAATGGAAAATATTACTGTATAGTAGGATTTAAAAGCAATTATTGCGCTTTATAATATGAACACAAACAGCTGCTGTTTTCATGAAAAAAAAATACAATTGTGGGTATACAAGTTAAATGTATTTGATAAATGGGTAAATGTTAAGAAGGTTTATGACTGATTTACAAAGTGTTTATCAAAATAAATTAATTGTGTTTAATAGCTAACTAACCGTGTTTAACAACAACAACTGTGACAACAAATTAACTGTGTTTGATAACAAACTAACTGTGTTTAACAACAACACTGTGACAACAAATTAACTGCGTTTGGTAAACGGGTAAATAGGAAGGTTACTGGTGTACAAGGTGTTTATCTAAATAAATTGTATTCAATCCAAAACACTATGAGGTTTTCGTAAATCTTAAATTCAATTAAACAGGGGCAGTCAGTAGGAATACGAATAGGGAAAGTAAATTTATGGCGGAGCCCAGTGGCTAAAATCAGTGTCATCCAGTATCATCTCCACATTACGAATGATTTCGCTTGCATTTAATTCATCTGTGGTCTGTCTAGGCTTGTCTGTCTGGACGTAATCGTAGAAACCCATAAATCCAGTTCTTTTACGAATTTTATTACGTTTACGGATATTCGGGTCTGCTTAAAATGTACGTCGGTAATGTTCTTGTCTTTCGCATTTCATCTGTATACAATAAAACAAAAAAAATTCGTCGTCCCGTTTTTCCGCCGAGACCTAAATGTTTCCAAATAGGGTAAAATGCTTTTAACTGTACCCTTCAGCAGTTTTACAGTAGCGACAAAATGTAATTCAAACTGAGATATAATCCTTTTTGTTCGTGCACGAAAAGCGGTTTTAAACTAAACGGCGTAAAATGTTTACGTGTGTCAGATATAAAAATTACACCGTTTTGGGACATCATGTTTTTGGCTTTTAACGTAGACTGTTGGAAAATAAAAGAGCTCTTGGTATCGGATCTCGTAAAAATATAACGGTATTTCAATAAGGAAGATATTCACGGAAGTTTATGGAAGAACTAATTACGAAGTATGTGAACTGTATTGACTTGGCTGACTTTAGGCATTCCTGGAAAATGTACCTTGATTAGTCTAGATTTTTACTACATATTTTTACAACAAAAGTTCATTTAGTAGAATAGAAAATCATGGAGTTTACGCCAGTTATTTTGGAGTTAGGTTCAGTGGATATATTAAAGACTATTTTGCTGGTTCGTGGTGGCAACTATAATCGTATTAGCAAGTTTTATATGTCTGAACAAGCAAACCAATATTTAAATCTTGTCATTGCCACGACTATACAAACAGGCGTAGTCAGCCTTATATACATTACTTGACGTATCCCATCTAAATCTAGTTTATAGGATTCTCAAAAGCACAATCTAGATCCGCTTTTGAGTTCTCAATTATAATTTAAAATTACGACCTTTGTCGGTCACTTAATTTATTATAATTGAATAGGGTTATCTACAAAGAAAGTACTTCACGAACTTGTGAATTGAGTTTTATCTAATACTTTCGTAAATCATCAAACTGTTATCTTCAGGCCCTGGCCGGCTATCACGAGTCAGTTGACGGATTTGATAAATTGAGAATATTTTAGTAATATTCTCGAAGAATTTCCATCAAAGTCTTCAAGTACAAATTATTATAATTGTGCGATTCTATGGACTTTTGAACTTATTTTCTTATGTAGCTTTTTAATTAAAGAGCAGAACTCATTATCATTTCCTATATTAGAAAAATACGGTGAGGAGAACTGCACACTTAAGAGTTCTGTTTAATATTCTCTTAAGGTTTTGTAGTCTGCTAACCCGTAATTGATCAGCGTGGAGGACTATGCCATTATACTTCATCATTTTGAGAAGAAAACCGGGTTCAACTGTTGAACGGTTAAGGGATTGGTGATAATAATTTTGCTTTGTAGATAAAATAGGAGATAAGTACGACTATATTTATGTTGAACGTTTCCAAGTAAGTTTAATTCACGACATCTGAATACACTTAGCAGTTTTGTGCTATCTTTATCACTACGAACAAACAATCCGTAGGAAAAGTTTATTTTTTAATAACAGACAATAGTTTGAAGTGCAAACGGTAAAGGACAAGTAATTAGGTGAAGACGCGGTGTTTTCCGCAAAACTGGATGGATCACAAATGAACCCTGGACAAATTTCGCTTACATTTTGATGTCGTACTTAATGTTAATGGAAAAAGTATTCCCGATGAAACGCTCCAGCGTGTTGTTTTAAAAAAACTCGGAAGAATACTTTCATGGCAGAAAGTATTTACTTAACAAGAATTTAGAGCTCATTTGCGTTTCCTGACTGTTACGATAAGTTACAGGACTTCATTATTTGAAAAGAGTAGACATTATGAAACTTGGGCGCGGAGGGCGGTTTTGTTGTGATGATTGTAATTTGTTGGAAGACCGGATCGGAAGAACTTCTTTGTTTGTCCCTCTTAGCGTTATTCCGCCTACGGCTGATAGCATCGAGGGAAACCACTTATATCTTGATTGTATGTTATACTTTTGTAAATTACTTTGCGATATTAATCAAGTTAAACTTATATTTAATAAGGGGACGTTGTTTATTATAAAACCACTTATGAGATACGCAAGTTGGTTCGATTATAAACATCTGATTATATTATTACATTACGTATATTTTATTGAAGTTAATTACATAATTACTTAATTATTTACTACTCATTTAATTTCGCAGTAATCTTATCAACACTTTCGTATTCCTTAAAGTAATTAATGTTTCCTAATTGAATTTGTCAAAATTCCGATTCTGCCACCACAGAGTAAGTGCAGTGGTTGTTGTGATGTGACGTCACAGGGATGCTTTTCATATGTTCTTAATGTAATTATGTACCATTTAACATTGTGTGTGTACGTTTAAAAATAACTCTGCATTGTCTTGTTTTTTAAATCCAAGCTGTGACTTAACTCTCTTTGCTTACTGTAAGTAATTCTAATATTCGTAATCACAATACTGTGCGATACGATATTTCTCACATTATGTTTTTGTATCGATTTGTGACGTCGAGGTACATTAGCGTCCTTTTAGAACTGGACTATTAACTCACGCGGCACCCATATCAAGCCATATTTTAGGTCAGCGCCTGACATGTCTGACATGATTGTACTCGTATTTATGTGATTGAATTAATTATTGCACAGCACTGACGTTCCCGGCTCCCGCCGTCGGTTCCCGCAGGCTCCGGTCGGGTCTTTTATTAATTGTTATGGCGACATTTGGAGCGTGGTATTTATTTGACCTGAAATACACGAACACGAGACAAAACTTCATTATCAATATTAATTTCTGCTTGTTGTTAACATACACAAGTACAGTGAAAATCATTAAAATGTAATATGCATTTTCAATAGCCAATACCCAGCAGTTATACGTTTTCCCCAAAAACATATAAAGCGGAAAATGAAAACAATGTAGAAACCAAATTTAAATCTATGTTGAACGGACGTTGAACTTGTTTCAATGATTCTCCTTTTCTTGACTTGCAAAACATCTTAGGCTAATACACTCATATTATATAGTGTCGTATGACGTACACGACACTGTACACATATTTCACACTGAACGTCAACAGTCAAGCGCCCACCGTTCAACGTTTACCAGCGAATCGCTTAAATAAAAGCGTATTGTCAATAAAGCTGCCTTTCTCCCGCCCCACGCCACCCGAGACAACAATCGTAGGCGGCACAAAGCACTACTTACACTGATATTATTCTTTGAGATCCTTCCTCTAACCTCAACTTACATTCAATGAATTTTATTTAAGCGAAAGCTCAGCCTTTTTGTGATAGTTTTTTTTCGACTCATATGTTGAGGTTACCTTGATCATAATTACGTAAAAATATTTTATTTCATTTCGCTATACCACCTATTCCATGGGCCTCAAACGTAACTGGTGAAACGTGGAAGTGTTCTTCACTCTTCTGTCTACCCCTTCGGGGATTATAGGCGTGAAGTTACTTATTTTATTTCAGCAATCTCTGTAGTAACTTAATGAGGTAGAAATAATTCATCACTTGATTTCGTTCAATTTGTACCGACAGAAGTTTGATGCTTATTTTGTTTCTCGGAAGTTGTATGATTTTACCGAAACATATTTGTATGTGACAAATGACAACAAGTTTTAGAAGATTTCCATGAAAAAAAAATACTCCATTGACGGGCATTATTAGCGCGCCATTTTTCATAATATCTTGATATTTAACATATTCATTTCCAATCGAGATGAAACATTTTAATTAATTTGGTATCTGGTATTTGTCTTGAAACAAAGAATCGTACATTTACAAAAAATTGTGGGGACGAAGTTTGTTTACGAAGAATCATGTTATGTCAACAAGTTACAAGTTTTACATCTACATAGTTTAAGATTCGTAATTATAAAACAAAAATTCGTAATTATAATAATTAGTCTCAATTTATACATATTTAACATTTAGTTTTTTGTCTGGTTTATGGCAATATGCTCACCACCTGTTCCATTGTGGAACGTAAACATAAAAGGTGAAACGTGGCTGTGTACTATACTCTTTTGCATCCTCCTTCGGCGATTACAGGCGTGATGTTACACATGACACACGTGATCATATCACATCATTAAAACATTAACCGGACTTGTGGCGGTACTCTACAGTTCGGTTTGAACGTTCCTTTTTACAGGGCACATGTAAAGCTTGGAATGAGCTTCAATCGGAGTTTTTGCGAGGGCATCATGGCATGAGGTTCTTTAAGAAAAGCCCAAAGAAAACTCTTTCAAATCCGTCAATGCATTGGTCATTGCTCGGGTGTAGCAAATGTTCATACGCAACGATGACCATTTCTCATCAGATGGTCCGTAGTTTCTTAGATTGATATGATAAAATATATATTTTACACGGTATCGACAGATACGAACGTTGCAAACTAGGAAACGAATAAAGTTTTGTCGTATGCGCTCGATTGTCGCATTGTGAACTTTATAAGCAGGATTTCATATCTGCCAGGCACAATCTGGCCGACTACGTATAAGGGAATTGTGAACTATTTGTATGACTTTAGAATTCTTGAAATGTTAACATATTCTTTTTATGAATTTCCGTATTTTTCAAAATTATTTTAAGATTGTTTCTGTGTATATTCCATAAAGTCTAATTCCTTAACTCAAAGTGCCAACTGACTTAGACATTGTTGAACGTTCATTAAGTATGAGATACATTGATAAAATAATATTGCTTTTTGTTGCAAAGTTACATTTTCAAACATTTAAAATAATTTTATTAGTATGATCGGATTCTTAAATTGAATTAAGGTCTGACTGAAGAAGGTTTACGTCATCTGGTAATTTATTATACTAGATAGCGATATCCTAGATTACGTTGTCTGCAAAAGTAGACCATTAAATGAATTGGACATAAACTGTTACATCATTTATAAAGGCTAAAAATAATATTGGATCCAAGTGATAACCTTGGGGTACACCAGACCATGAATGAAAAAGGAAATAGTCATAGCCAGAGCTATTATTGGTGCGACTCTCTTTTGTAAGTAAGACGATCCAGTTTAATTAATTAATAACATTCTCTGTTAGTTCAGAAAATAATATATATTTTTGTAGAGATCTACTTTGTCAAACGCTTTATTAAAATCAGGAAGTATGGATATTATTTGATCATGATTATTACCAGTTTCACTCAAGTTGTCGATGACAGCACATATGATTATTGATTATTCATTTATTTATTAAAGTCCATGTTAATTAAATTACATTATTTTATATGTATAGTTATCGGGTATTACAGGAAAAATATTTCTTGTGTGTAACTTTATTTTAAAAGTTTATTAAAAACTTATGATTAATAATATTGTCTTTCATTCTAGTTCCTAATTTCGTAACACGTTTTATAATTTATGTTTTTCATTTTATATTGATTCTAAGTTTCATGACGATATTGCAGTTATATATTTTTATGATAATATCTGTACGTCGAAACCGGTACAGTGATCATCTCATTTAATGCTTAATCACACAACAATCACGAACTGTCGTCTAACAAATGTTTTTCCGGCGTGAAAATTAAAGCCAAGGTTAAGCAGTCAGGTCAACTACCTACTAGAGAAATAGTCAGTCGAATATGTATACATAAATAGGTAGATAATTTGTTGAAGATTCCTTTTCTATGTCTGAAAATACAAAATTACCAGTTCTTCAGTCGTGTAAAATGTCTCCTGCCCAAGTTGATTTAATTTAAATTAACGCTAAACAAAAAGCATAGGAAAATAAACACCACAGTCGATACAAGGAGATTGCAAATAAAACTTGCGCTGATCGCAGCGCGGACGCGACCGAGAACGTTCCAGCACAGTTTGAATTTAATAAAACTTTCACTCGACTTTACTGGCTGAAAACAGATTCTGCTAAAATGGCGTCCATAATTGAGCTTGTAAAATGCTTGCAGAAAGAAACTGCAGACTGTTCTGTCAAGAGTAATGCGATCTAGTGTGGCGACGTGCTGAAATGTACCTGATATTTGCATTTTAACAAGAATTGTAATAAATTTATATGAAGTAACTCGGAGACGGTTGACATTACTCGTGTATTGTACAGTACATATATTTTACAAGCGGTATAATTTATATTTAAAAAAATATTGTAAAGTTATAGAGAACTTAGTAAAATATTCAGCCAAAGGATCAAATACCGTCAAACTTATGGCCGTCAGTCTCATACAAATCTTAGAAATTCTGGGTCTTGAAAATCAAACAGTAAAAAAATTTTTTATGCTGTCATAAATCTTGTAAATTTGCTGTAAGTCTTAAAAATGTAAACTTTATGTACTGTAAAAACATTTGGGTATGTTACCTCAGGGGAAATGAGGATATCCGCCTGAGAAGCTGCAATATTTTGATTCAATTAACGTCATTGTTGTTGTAAAAACTTATGTCAGTGTTTTAAATAACCCTGAACAATTCTAAGGACTTATGAATAGGTAAAGTTTATTTTTTTTAAGTATCACATTGGTTATTTATTAAAGATATGTAGAAATAACAGATTTCAAGCTTCTAATAAATGTTTACTTACGAGATTTAGTTGGGTCTTCTATACTCCCGCCCTCTTCTTTATACGCCAGTCTTTCTGTCGCCCCTCCTCTCGTGGTTTCGCCAGATTCCAATCTACTCCTTTGCAAAAGTTTATAAGAGTATCTTATCTGAGCGAAAATTCGGTTTAATTTAGATAAAAACCTGGAATTTTGATTTATTTAATCAAATATTGAGACTAAATCTTATAATCAAAAATTATATTAAAGTAAATTGCAAAACACCAGGAACGTGGCATTTCATTTGGAAATAAATAGGTGAAATTTTTGGATGGATTCTTTCGTTTTTGTGTATTAGAATCTTAGGCTTATTATGTTGCAACATCGATATCAGTTTCTACCATATCGTCGCTTTGCCGTTCAACATGAAGCGTGGACATAGAAGCAAAATTAGTTACAACAAAAATAACCTTAAATATAATTATATGCACATATATCTGCAGAGTGCCCTTTGTGAATTTAACGTCCCGATTACAGTGTTATATTTAAGTAAAAAAACGATTCATAAGATTATTATTAAACTACACATACGTATTTATAAGAACTTTACATTAAACAAAATCAAGGCTTCGAAGGCTGTTCCAAACTTTTAAATCGAATTAAAAGTTAATCTCCACTGTAAGTGTTTAGCAACAACTTCGTAGTTAACAACATTTATCAATAACGCTTTATTAAACTCGTGAATTTTTTAACAAGACTTTGTGGAGTGCAAAGAAATTTTAATAAATTCCCATCGTCTGTACCGAGTGAAACCGAGTGACGACCCTTTGAAAGGGAAACTTCGGCTGCTTAATTTTCACTCGGGGGAAACTTCACATAATTTCCACTCGGATGAAATTTCATATAACTGCTGTAAAGTTTTCAGTGCGGGGATCTTCAGCGGTGACGTTTGATAAATGCGATATAAATTAATTTAGTTTGAGACCCGAGTTTTTGACACGCCCGACGTGACGAAGGGTGACAGTTCGACAAATACATATATTTTGAGAATTCCGTTGACAGAACAAAGAGAGTAAACCCCAAAATCCGTATGTGGTTCTATGCACATTTCTGTAAATGTATTTACGTAAGGAATAATTTTGGCGGAGTCGATTGTGTTGTTGCCAAGTTGGTAATCTATTTGTCAAATACATAAAAAGCTCAACGCTAAGCCTCGCTCAGCGTCCGCGCCACTCGGAACAGCCGCACCTGCTGGTCGTTAAGCCGATTACGTCTTCCCTAGATGGTACTGAGACAGCTAATGCATTCCTGCTCTATCCTGTTGGATTTGCATGACGGGGTATATCCACCAATGTATAAAATAAATGACTTTTACTTATATAGTGTAGCACCACGTTATATTTAATAAGAATTTAATACAAGTTTTTGTCCTTACACCGGGACTCTTCTGTGTTCCACAATTATAGTCACAGTTGTGGCTTGGTTATCATTCTCCCTAAAACTTCTTGCTTTTTATATTTTTCTATATTCTGTTATTTTTAGCTTCGGTCGATAAATAACTGAACAAAGTAGAAAGCCATAGATAATCAACAAGAAGTGTTTTTCAACTTGAATATTTTTATCTCATTGATCACCGACAACATTAATCTTTTTAATATTTACTCGATGTAAGGCAACAGTAATAAAATGATGTATTATATTTCTTTGTTAATGTACTAATGTTCTTGTATCGTCGTTCGTTAAAATTGAACACTTCTGTTTCGTCATAAAGCGCAATACATACCATACCTTTTTAAAATAGCGTTTAAGCCTTTTAAGTGCAGTTGAAAGTAAAAAAAAACAGCATTGTCAGCAGTCTAAACCGTTTTTGTAGATCGTACATTTAGACCGTACGAAGCTGTGTGAAAAAAAAATAAATAAATAAATAAAAATTGTTTCTAAGGTGTGTGAAGTCCGCCAACCCGCACTTGGCCAGCGTGGAGGACTACGGCCTTAACCCTCTC
>DWJK01001060.1:0-18324 GCA_018248815.1 Croniades pieria auraria | reverse complement strand
AAATCGAAACACAGCGCCATCTACTTTGTTATCTAAATTAAGTAGGTGTGTTACCAACACATTAACTAACATCGACATCTGTTGGAAACTTATAAAATAAATCATTATTATAATGATTTGTTACATAAAAGTATTGCAATAAAAAATTACGGTTATTAATCGAAATAAAATATAGCCTATATTTTAAGTTGGACAAAGTTACATATCTGTGCGAAATTTCATTAAAATCAGTCCAGTCGTTTTGGAGATTAGCCCGGAAAAAATTGTGACCCGAGATTTTTAAATATAAAGATTAACGTTAACTATAATGTAAATTTAACTTATACTTTTGCCTCAGCATCACGTGACCGGTTATTCTAGCGTGACATGACATAAATTGTAGCTTATGTGAAACGTTTGTAGTTTTAACATAGCGCCATCTATTGAATACTCACTCAGTTCATTCAACTAATTGCCTTACACCGCCATCTGTTAGAATCTTACGGAACTAACAGATAATTAACGGAATTCGCAATAAAAAATAAAAAAATATAAATTGAGATATAAATTATCCTATCTTTCAAGTTGGATACACACATAGTGTGCAAAATTTGATTAAAATCGGTTCAGTAGTTTAGGGGTCCATCGCGGTCAAACAACGTGACACGTAATTCATACATATAAATATATATAAACTGTGTATAACTGCAATAACTAAATTGTAAAACCATACTATCTCAATACTATACGCCGCTGAAATAAATTACTTGCATTCAAAGCCTTAAGCGAAACGAACCCACGTAAAGACCTATGTACACATTCCGAGCGCTCCGAAAAAGGACTGCAAGACGCAAATAAAACGCGCGGTGACAAAGGAGAAGTTGGTGGATCGCGTCGGACTGATTTTTGTTTTGTGTTGGAAACAGGTAGACGGGCTATTTCGCAAATGATCAAGTGCGTATAATGGACACTTGCAGAAACAGACGTTCCATCAGTTAGGGAATTGTATTTTTTATTTTTTTGTGGAAGTAGCGAAAAGCCATTTAATATTGACTAGTTAAACATACGTGAGTAATATAATTGTATGACATATATAAACTTATAAAATTAAATCGTGCTTTCTCATTACCCTGGGTGGACTGGCAGATGTTATTAAACACTATGTCCGGAAAGTAACTTTAGTTTGCCAATGAAGACTAAATAAATAAATAATCAAAAAATTAAATAATTTAACAATGTGTTAAATTTCATTAATTTTGATACTAAATCTTATTACAGTAGAGGCAAATATATACCAATATAAGTCCGAAGTACTTTTTATCAATATCTAATTACGTAGGTACTAGTAATTCAATCTAAAATGGGTTACTGATGGGACAAATATACTGAATGTTACGTTGGAATGTACGTCGTGTTCTACTAAGTATAGTGGGTACAAACCAGTGCCATCCAACAACGCAGCTCAGTCAACGTAACAATGATCATTAAATGTACTGAAATTTTAATAATACACATTTAGATTAATACTTCTGCAATAATAGAAAGCGACAAAATACTAAGTGTTTTTTTGCTTACATTATTATGATTAAAACTACATGTGGTATTTTTGATATCTTGGTATTACTTAAATGCTTGCGATATTATATCCAAAATTATCAATGGACTAATATAAATACCAAAAACAGCGCAACAATGCAATAAAAAAATACTGTTTGATCATTTTTGCATATTAATTACTTCCCAGGCGGGCAATGCATATAGACCGTAAGAACGCTTATACATATTGCTCGAATCTCTCTACAGCTAGTATGCACCGACCCCTACACGTGCAGGCGGCTGCAGCGGCGGTTTTTGTCGGGGCTGCACAGCAGGTAGGACTGACGAAAAAAAAGCCTTTATAAAAACCAGACCGCTTTCTCTCTGAGGGGGTAAAGTATTTGCGTGACTCAATCGAATACCAACTCTAAATGTAGGACGTTAAAAATCAAATTTCCACGAATAAATATTAGAACACTGCAAACAACGCAGGGGTCTAATGACACGCGAGAGGTTTTTTTACGCGGTTATCTCTGAAACACAGTTAATTACTGTCGAATCGGAGATGGATCTTTTTTCACATTAATTTTTTTAAATTAATTACAACGAATAGTGACGTGTGTTACAAAGAAGAAAATTCAAATTCAATCTTCAAATTCAAAATTCAAAATTCAATCAATCAAAATTCGCACGATACAGTGATCGAAGTAATTTCAACAATATCTAGGCAATGTGTTCGACAGTGCTTAGACATTGCTAAAATTCAAGTGCTTACTGTATTGATAGAACAAGGCACGAACCAGTCGACTACAGTTCCAGTTTCTTTAGTAATTAATATAGCTGGTATAATACATTCTGACATTCAAAGTTCGAGCCAAGATTTTCTTTACAGCAGTTTTATATTGAGAATTTAAAAAATAAAGCGTTCTGCTTACTAAATTATATTACGATTGCACCATAATCACTTCTAGCGCACTGCGTATTTAGTTTTATTTCATCATCATCATCTTTATCAACCAAAATCAATCCACTGCTAGGAATAGGACTCTCCCAAGGCACACTACTGAGCCCGGTTTTCTACTCTTCTAATAATATATTTCTATAAATTAATAATCATAATATGTAACGTTATAAATCAAGTCACACAGAACTCTTGTTTTTGTCAAACACAAAGCGCTCAAACCTTTTTCCCATCAATCATAGTCCATCTTCTTACGGCCAAGAATCATTAAGTACAATTTTGTACCGCGCGACCAGAAACATTAGTAAACCGCAGGGGTAATAACTGGTGGTCAGTGACGTCACTGTCGAATACCATTAGGAGCTAGTGCCGCACACGCTTCCAGCAGACAGCCTGCCAAAGTTAACGACATAAATCCTTTGTAGCGAGGTGTCGAAACAGCTAAGGTTGCCAAATCACCCACGGCCCGCTCTAACACGTTGGCAGTGGTTCCGCTGTCCGTGCCAACTGCCCCGCATCGCCAGGTGCTGTGCCAACTAGTCTCTCCTTCCAATTTTTTGTACACGAAAACCAATAACGGAGATTGTGTAGAATTCCTGTAGCGGGCAAAGCCGCAAAAGCTTACTCTTGGCTGGATTTTTACGTTGGAAATTGCATCGGCGATATTGCTTGTCCCGAGCTCAAAGTTACCAGCGTGGCCAGCGTAAGCTGTGACCTACAGCCTCACTTGTAACATAGCAATACTTCATACAGTAAAAATTGTCAAGGTTCAGAGTCCGTACACCAACAGCAAAAAGACGATAATAACGAATGTAGTTGAGCCAAAAGAATTGTCATGATCGTAGCCAGGGAAATTCATACTCTTTCTCCACTTCTAACGGATATAGGCGTAATAATATGTATTCATGCACATATACTAAACAAACTACTTAAAAGTAACAGCTAACCGTTAAACACAATAACAATAAACCCTTGTATCTTTTATCTCCACAATCCGTTTTATAGAACGGCATTGTAATATACTAATTCGTGCAACAAAAACTCCACTTCCAAGAACACTCGGCTGGAACGTAAAAAACTCCACGTACAAGGAATCAGGTGAGCCATCAACTAAAGTTTTATCTTTAACCTCCCATTGGGTGGGTAGGAGGCATTAAGTTTAATACATATTAAGCCGCCGAGTTGCGACGGGCGGGGTGTGGCTGGCGTCGCGGGCCGCTCTCTTGATTCTTCAACCGGCCGTATTATAAAGTTATCGTCAAATTAATACGGTCGTACTTTGTTGTTTATTGCGACGTTCGAGATCGCTTTATGGCGGCGTCCGCTATCGCTTCGACTGTAGCTCGCTTTGCGAATGCGCCGGCATTACATGAGATCATCGGCGGCATGATTTACCGGCGCGCGTATGTACACGATCGACGGGAACACCAAAACCCAAAGGATGCTTCCGTTGTATTTGAATGTAAAAATGATTACTATGTTGCCTTAGTTCCATGTTAATATTTCGTCTCGATAACCATCGTCACACCATTATTGTTGAATTGGGCTTGAAGCTTCTCGCAAGCGGTAGGCAGAGGCGTCTAGACAGTGTTACATTTATACATAACGCAACAATTCCCGTGACCGTTGTAACACGGATAATTCAATGAAACGCGCCTAGGGAGCTGACATCAAAAAGTTATTAACAGAATTTATAATGGCTGACGGCGTCTAAGGGCAGGTAAGACCAATTTGTTTTATTATTGATACAAGTTATTGCTCCAAATTACAGATGATTGTTGCGGTGTTTCGGGCCGGGCGGGCCCGCGCTCCGGGGTTATTTATAGTTTTGATTGCTGCTCTATCCCCGGCAAATAAGGGTTTTTCCGCTCTATGTTATGATCCAACACGTGAAAACTATGATTACAACTCCAGATAGCATATTTATTAATCACAACTTGCAATACATACATATTTCATTCATTTATTAATAACAATCTTGTAAATTATTATTACTGTTTTTATACCCGGGTAGGCAGTGAACACCGAGTGCCAAAAATATCTATCCTTATATCTCACGTGCTTAGGCTAAATTCTTCATCTTCAAAAATGCGCGGCGATTTCGGCATTTTTTGTAAATACCCGTAAATACGACTTGATGCAACTGATACAAATGTTAATAAAAACATGAGATTTGTTTTCCGTGCAAGGTTTAAGACAATGGCACAGCACACCACCTGGTATTTGTGGGGTCAGTGGTATCATTAGGTGCCGCGGTGGGCGCGGGCAGCAGCGGAAGTGAACTGTTACTGTTCCTCTGATTCGTATTTTATTGTTGGACGATGACGGCATCAGAAATCTTTTTGCTGCTCAGTTCCAAGCAATTTCACACATAGTTCAGTGCTGAGGTCGCGGTGGAACTATCTGGAAATTGCGCTACTATCAGTAACCAAAAAATCATATCTTTGCATCCTTAGAATATACATATAATGGTTTTTCGTTAGTCTTGATGTTCTAGAATTTTCTAGCAGGACCAGGCAATGGATTAAGGAAGTACTATTATTATAACATACACTAGGTCCCATACAGGATAGGCAGAGAACACCGATTGGTAAATATCTCTTATGTTACAGACTTGACGTGAGGGGGATAATATTATTAAATTAATATGTTTTTATCATATAAATGACTTTTTTCTTTATTCTGAATATTTTTGATTTTAATACAGCTTTCGTCGTTAACACGTAATCGCTGTGCTTATAGTGGTAAGTAGTAGTAATTAAATTGCTATTTTTATTACATTGACTGCCTCGTTGGTCGAGTGGTTGCAAGTGCGACTACCGGTCGGGAGGTCCTGGGTTCCAATCCCGGGTCGGGTACTATTGGATTTCTCTAATTTAGAATTTCTAGTAGTGACTCGAAGTCTGGATGTGTGCCCGGTGTACGGTAATAGGCTCATCATCTACTCCATTGTGGGACTTAAATGTAATTGGTGAACCGTGGGGGTGTACTACACTCCTCTGCTTAACCCTTCGGGGATTACGGGCGTGATGTTAAGTTTTTTTTAATTACATTTTCTTCATTTTGCCTCTTGTAAGGCAATAGGTTTACCATCTATTCAATGATGGCACTTACGGCATAACTGGTAAAACATCGGAGTGTACTACACTGCCAATTTCTTCGAAGAAATACTGGCGTGATGCTTTAATTTTGAATATCTTAAAAACAATTACAAAACTGTTTTAACTATGTATAGATATAAAATATGTAAATTTTTCTGTGCTTTTTCAAATATCATCCAATCTTGGCAAGTCAAAATTTCATTAGGCTCGCCCTCTCGGATATCGATAGAATTATTATTGACATTATCAAATCGGTTCTGTAAAATTTATCACTGACAATTGATATATATTACAGCAAGTAACATTTGAAACTTCAGCTATACTTCAGTGGAACTGTACGAATCATATTGACAGATACATATTCAAGAGGTAGACAGTGAATACAAAGCGCCAAATATCTCTATACTTAGACTTGATGTATAATACTTCGTTACTCCCTTTATAGGAGGTATGTAGTGAGACGCGGCGTAGTGATATAAAAATATATATTCACAATTATCTAGAATTTTCTAACACACGGAATATAAACATAGGTCTTTTATCGTTCTATATTTTTTGTTACATGACATAGTTCTTTCATCTAAAAACTGTTGGACACGGGTCTCCTCTCAGAATTAAATGAACATATGGACAGACAAACAACGCTACATATATAGTCCTAGTTAGGTAAAGTCACCCAGTCCATCGGTTTGCACACATTATCGAACTCCTCCATCAAGCGGTTAAGTATTTTGGACGTATCTCGACTGTATCAGTTGAGCCACGTTGGAGTTTATCAGCAGCATTTGACACGGTTCCACTATCTGTGGGATCTGTGCCGTCCGAACTGGGGCGCGTATCGAGCGCTACATCGATATCGAATCGATAGCGATTATTCGCTTTCGGTTTGCGTAAGACCTGCATTATGTTGCATGGCGTGCGGTACTTCGTTGAGGAACAATGTTTGTTATGGTAAATTCTAGAGGTTTCACTATTACGAAGGTTTTTTGGTTTGCGTAAGAGCTGAATTTCATTACAGGGTATATTTCGCGGTACTCGCTTTGAAGAACATTTATATTGTCTATGGTGAATTTTAAGGGTTTCATGATTAGGAATCACCAGTCAATTTACCAAAAACGATCGTAATATGTTAAGTGAAGCCCATCACAATATAATCCTAAAAACTGCATTCAAATTGGATAAGTCGTTTCTGAGATTAGCGTGTACAAACATACAGACAAAATGAAAAAACATTGTTTTGGGTTCTCTTGCGTATATAAAGGCACCGAATTATGAATTTTGAAATATAATTGGCATGAACAGACAGCGATCAGTTACAGTTTTATTATTAGTATAGATATAGATAAGATATTTAATAAGTTTAATAAGATGTCATGATTCACCTATTCTGCATTGTGCTCGCATAACATACTAAGGTTTTACTGTGTGTTCTGTGTACATGAACCTTTATACCAATATTCCATATTCAGCCAATAAATACAGATTATTTAGTACTATGAGCTCTCTGCCTACCGCGTAAGGAACCTGGTAATATAATACAGCACATTTAAATAAACTGTTCAACTTCGCTTTGAACACAATGTAGCGCAGGTAACAAACGACATCTAGTCTCCGGACACAAGGTACGTGTCTGTGTTCAATGATGTGTCTTCAAAGGTCTTATCTCGAGCCGACGGGTAAGCAGAAATAACTATTGCTGTGCTATTGTCGGTAATATTAATCAGTGGACGTACTTGTTCATAACAGTCATATTGCAAGTAAAATGGGCGCATGTAAGTAACATAAATAGAAAAAAATGTACTGGACTATTCGTTCTAAAGGTAGTGATTTTGACTTGGGAACCGGAGGCTGTGGGTTCGATGCCGCCCAAAACAAATATTTGGGCCGTGGTACAAAATTGTCTTTAGATAAATATGCATTTAGAAATGTACAATGATATACAATTGAATGCCTCGTCAGGTAAGTGATGTCAGGCGCGGCTGCTAATCGAGAGGTCGTGGGTTTGATTCCCGGATCGGACACTACTGGATTTTTCTAATTTAGATTTTCTGGTAGTGGCTCGGAGTTTGAATTTCTTCCCTATGTATGGAAGCTCACCACCTATTTTCCATGGTTTACAAGTCTACTACTCCTGCCTACTCTGCCTACCCCCTCGGAGACTACAAAATTACAGGCTGTACATAAGCTTGTCCAATAACACGCCACAGAGCTCGACATACCCACGAGCATACCCAACCACAGCGAGTCACTTACTAATATTCTTAACACTTAAAATGCATAAATCGATTGAACTGTTGCTGTTCAATTTCCTTTAGAAGTTTCTTTTAATGATTCACACGCGGTAAGTGGATTGACTTGTGTCATTTGCGTACAGAACGAGTCTAGTCGCGGCGCTGGCCAGCTCGGCTGATACTGTACACTGCCTGCAGAGAACGGAAACCAGTTCTCGATTCCTTTATCGGTGTTTTATGAGCTGCCAGCGCACGCGTGCACGCGACATGCCAATTGTTTAACTATGTATGCATGAATTAGTTTTTTTAAATGATTTTATGTACTATTATTACTATATCATCACGTCAGGTTCAACGGGATAGGCAGAGAGCAGCGGGTGTGTTTTGTTGAAGTATAGGAAAATTTATCATCATCATCAGCCTATTTCAGTCCACTGCTGGACATACGCATCCCCAATGAGCGTCATCGCGCTTTGTCCTCGGCTTGTCGCATCCAGCATCTGCCTGCAGCCTTTCGCAGATCGTCATTTCAAAATTTATGCCACACTTATATTGGGATAGTCTCTGAAACCGCCGTAATCTCTGCCTACCCCGTAACGGACTTTTTGTGAAGATATGTATGTATATTATAATGATCAGCGCATTCGAAATGCGAATTGTTAAAGAAAACTATGCTGGTAACGTATGTATCGTCAATTAGGTTTTTTTAATGAACGCCAGAATTAATGAAACAATTATCATTATAATCATTAATGCTTTCAGGCTTTATTACAGACGTTTCTTGTTTTATATTTATTAGCAATTTTAACCGCATAAAAACGATGACGTCATACCTTACATACTTTACCTTGATTCACAAGTCGGTATTAACGATATTAAAGCGCATTTTGGGGATCATAATGAGCATTGAATAAGTGTTACCTAAAATATCTCTGCCTAACCCATAAGGGGTTAGATATCACTATAATAAAAAAGCAGTGATAGGCTAGTGGTTAAGAATTCAGCCTCTTGCTCCGGGGGTGCTGGGTTCAATACTATGGCGCGCACCTCTTTACAAAAGTGCGTTTTTAAGTTTAAATATCATTTGCTAACGGTCAAGGAAAACATCGTGAGAAAACCTGCACCTCAGAATTTATAAAAAAAAAATTTTAAGGTGTGTGAAGTCTGCCAACCCGCACTTGGCCAGCGTGGCAGACTATGGGCATGATCCTTTCAATATGAGAGGAGACCTATATTCCAAAAGTGGAATAACAACTGGGTCGATTATTATAATAAAAAAGTCCACAAAATAAATCTCCGTCAAGTGCTACAACAAACCTGTCAAACGCATAAACAGGAAGAAAAATCGTGTCGATTCTGAGTAACATTTTAATACAGTCTGCCTACCCCCACCAGCGGGACGCGACATTGACAGTTGAGGCATCACATCGGATGAAATATAAATGTAACACAACAATAGGAGCGGCCGCCGAACCGGTTGTATCATTATAATTGACAATAACAAATGGATATGGTTCTCCATTACGAAACCGCCGCACTGATGGACGCCGGCCGCTGCGGGTGCCGCTTTGGAAAATTGTATATGTTCCCGTTAATAAGCTGTTTCGGGATACGATTTACAAAAATCGATCCAACGGTGTATGCCAATATGGTTACCCTATTCTGTTTGGACGTTTAACGTAACTAGTGACGTGTGGTGACACTACACTTCTCTGCCTACCTCTTGGATAAAATATAAGCCTAATTTTAAGTGATTTTAATATCGAAGTTGAAGTTTTTAATTCTCTTGAACATGTACGTATGTATGTATAATATTGATATTGACAGACATCTCCGAAACCGTCGTGGGTGGTCACTAATATAGAAGAAGCACGGCAAGAGTGAAGCGATAGTGATATATGCACTTGGTGCGTCTGCGTACCCCAAAGGAACATGGCGTGATTACATAAAATTAATAAAAAAAATAATATTTATCTCAATACTACTACTCTATCAACGATTCCTTGCAAGTTGTGTGAAAATGTTACCTCAGATTTTCTGTAGCGTGGCAGAATTAAGACGCAATACAATTTGGCTGATTAGCTGTTCTGGCTATGTAAATTCGATTCCACGAGGCCCCGCTAATGCGATTTCCCCGGACTTACCTAGTTAACGAGCGCCGTAAGAGGATGACTTAATAATATTCTCTTCTTTGTGCAGGGTCAGTGTCAAAGCCGGCCCGTAACAACTTAATTCAGTCTTCCTGCTGTCTGATTGGAGCTAATTGCGCGGACCTCCCGACCCCCGACCCCTCACCTCTCACCTCTCACCCCCCGTGCCAATAATTGAAGCCCGACCCCCGGGTACTTGACCCTCCCATATTAAGATCATTTAAATTTTGCTACTCTATACGAGTCTACTGTGCCGCTTTGCTATGTACTAGTAAGATATGACAGGCCGTGAATCGAGCTGTCTTTTATTTCTTTAATTCTGTGCTATGGATTAAGGCCTCAACCTGTCTTATTATGAGAGGAGATTCGTATTCAAAAGAGAAAGATAACAAGACTCCATCGTCAACATCAGTTGAAGATTTTATTTTTGTTTTCGCTTTCGACTGCTTTTGTATGGGTCACAACTGGAAATATTCACATCGAATATACCCTCAGCTCAACCCTAATTCCTCTCAGACGCCTCTTACGACACTCATGGGAGAGGGTGTTGCCTAACACTGGCAAAATTTGCAATTAGAATCTAAGCTATATACGTGAGTGTAGCCAACGTTTTGGGACGTTTTTGAATGTTTTAAATATCGAACTAAAATTTCAGCAATCATTCAGCAGACGAGGTGTACGAGAACAGTCGGTCACTGAACGAGCAAGCAACAACGTCGTTCGTTCTTCGCATCGCATCAAAAAAACGCACCATCTGTCAATACAGACGGGTTTCACAGCAACAAAGAAAATACTGAGCGTACAGACAAACAGACAAACGTTTCAATGAGCGTCTGTCCAATACAGAGTTTCATAGTGTCGACACAAGTGTGCTTCTGTATCGCGACCTCGAATGTAAACCACGTTATCTTGAACCATCCTAATCTCCACCACCCCCCTTTATTGCCCGCAGCCAATAAGCTAGATAGGGGACGAGGAAGTTCAACGGCACTGGTCGGTTTGACAAAGACACGTTGTAAGCACCTCCGCGTTTAGAGCCGGATGGCAAACTTAATTGTTCGATTTACAGAAAACTTATTTCGGTGCAGTAACGACGATTTTGCAATAGCGAATATTGAAAGTACGTACAGCGGATGAAGGCGAACGAGATTCTAAAGTATGGAAGTCGTAAGCTTGATTTGATGGTGTAGCTACGAAAGTATGGATAGGATACGATACCCATAGAGAAACATTACGTGCCACTATCGTATATTTGTTTACTCAGAGTTTTTTTGATGATCGTGATGATGATGATTGTGATTATGATGATGATAATGATGATGACTATGACTACGATGATTGTATACTCTTACAGCCACTTTTAACTTTTAAAACTACCACCGATAATTTTTTGAATTATAAAATTCTAATGTTCGAGTCATTACAACAAAATCCAAACGTGACTTTTCTATCAGTTCTTATCACCAAGCAAATATGGATTTTATTTATTTGTTTTATTTTACAAACGATAAAATTAGGTGATATCTTAGTCAATCAAACTCGAGCACAAAATAGGAACGTTCTAGAAAACCAACTCATAGAAACTATGGCTTAACCCATATCACTCTGTTAGGAGAATGGTATCAGTGGTAGAATAAAAGGACTGATGATTGTAATGACGCACAAAGAGCACAATAAACTAGCGATAAAAATACGATTCCAATGCTAGTAAATAACATAATATCACGGCTATATTTCCACATAAGACGCGTAGAGGAGTGTACACACACAAGTATCACCGGTTTCGTTTACGTCCCACCACGGAAAAGGGGGACTAAGCCTATAACAGGACACCATAATTGCAAAGTGGCTGACAGCGGTTGGATGCGAAGAGTCGAAGGTCGGGAGCAGCAGTGGTCGGGAATGGACTGATTATGGATGAATGAATGTAATGCAACTCCATGAGATAATTTCACAATGCTATGAGAACGCATAGCTATTACACGACTTGACACAGGTGTAGAATGTAAAACCAATTTGTTATCATTATCGATCAGCTAGTAGTTCTATTGACACGTCACTTTGGACGCCTACTGCTGGTATTGATCTGATCCATAATTTATTTATCAGTGACTAATGTAGTGAACGCATTAGGAATATATATTTTTTATTGTCCTTGTAAACAATGTTTTTAATAGTTTCGTGTCTACGATTTGGACGTCTTTTAATAATAATAATGTAATATAATAATAATCGACCCAATTTACGTTCCACTGTTGGAATATGGGTCTCCGCTCATATTGAGAGGGTTAAGGCCACCTTTCAAATGTACAATTAATTTATTCATCGTTTATTATTGTAAAAAAAGCCGGAAGTTATGCTAAATAGGATTTTCTGCAAGTTAATACAGGTGGTGGAATAGGTTTGACTGCCTCATTGGTCGAGTGGTTGCAAACGCGACTGCCAATTGGGAGCTTTTGGGTTCAAATGCCAGGTCGGGTACTATTGGATTTCTCTAATTTAGAATTTCTAATAGTGACTCGGAGTCTGGATGTGTGCCCGGTGTGTGGCAATAGGCTCACCACCTATTCCATGGGACTTAAATGTAATTGGTGATACGTGAGAGTTTATTGTACTCCTCTGTCTACTCCTTCGGGGATTACAGGCGTAATGTTACGATGGAATGGGTTTCACTGGTCTTCCAAATGAAATTTGCACTAACATCTTTTTAGGTCGCGTTTTTTGACATTGATGTCTTTAACATGTTTGTACTTGTTGGCAATAAGTTTGAGACAATAAAAAAACTCCTAGCTTTATTCGATTTGGAATTAGATGTGTTCCGTAAATTCTTAGAAAGGCGGAAAAAAACATTTCTTATTACGAATTTAGAATTTCAGTCTCAAAATCATTAAATAGGAAAAAACATTCACGAATCAATAGCGAGCCGTTGAAGTGAATGATTTACCAAACATAGTGAACTATTCACAATTGTGAACAATAAGAGAACTATTTATAAACAAAGCAATAACAGCGCCGTAATTACTGGTCACAATGAAATTGTTTCAACGTGAAACATACTTCGAGACGAATAGGATTCAGTTCATATATTATTACATCTCAAGCTCAGGCAATCACGGGGTAGGCATAAAACACTGAGCACCAAACATTTCTATCCTTTCAGAATTGGCGTGCTTCTTCCTATTAAAGCAAAGCATATAATAAATCCACATATAGGACATTGTTGTTTGTCTATAAACAATACGAACAGTCGGCCGAGATGAGCAACGTGTGTGAAGCAAATAATATTGTGGGGCGCAAATATTTGCCGCACACGGTAAAGGACGTATCTTCGTCCAACATTCTGTGGTTTTCCTCAAATGCTTAGCGAGCATCGTTGTTTTGTTGTCGATTTCTGTTGCTCTTTTTAGACTACCCGCTATTTTGTAAAAACTTTTTGTAATTATATATTAGTGACTATTACTAGCGGTGGTATGTACAGGATTCAGAATTCAGCCTCCCACTTTGTCCTGCGCAGTTCACGCACTATCAAGCGCGAGGGCGTCTCCCTTGATGTCTTACACCTGTGTCTTAAAAGGAAACTCATGTTTAATGTTGATAATGACGTTTGAAAAGAATATATTACCAATTAATGCATAAATAGCAGTGTCCAGTTCAGCTGAATTCATTGTGTCATCACAATTAACCGCTCACTGTTTCAGTGTACAGCCAACCGCTAAATAACATCGTTTAATTGCTCCAGCGGGCAGGAAGTGGAAATTGAGACATTAAGGCCTATTACCGATCCCGCGCTCTCTTATGCACTGCTGTTAATTGTAGCGACACGCTATCACACACACATAGACACCTTCACACGCGGATCTAACATGAATATGGACGAAGTAAAAATTCTATCGCCATCTTGTATTTATTTCATTATTTTTTTATAAATAAGACTAGAGGTCTTGTCAATGATAAAGACAAATATCTATAAGTCAACTTTGCTTAATCATAACGATTCCTGGCAGGACATAACATTTGTTGGAAAGAAAAAAGAGTATGTGTGCCAAATAACAGTCTTGTTCGTATTATATTGACTTTTCATATACGGATTGTTTAAGAGTATTAACAGATCCCTCCAGACCTATTCTTCCACGACACGGACGTTCCACGGGAATTTAGCGATAAAATTGAATTCTACAGATACGTGACATCAATTGGAGCAGATCGAACTATTACCGGGCGTTTCCCGTCTTCTATTACTGCGCAATAATGGAATGAAGTGTGTAATAATGGAATGGAATACAAAAAATCTGGAATGAACAAATACAGCGTTACAGCTGTAACATATTGGTATGACGTAATTAAATCTTTATTAAAGTAAATATGAATTCCAGTAGTACAAAGCGTTGAAACAGCAGCTGTGCAACTCAAAGTTAATCAGTAATTAGGGTTAAAATAAGTAAGTCTTCATCAATGATTACGATGTTGGTTTTATTCTTTTCTACAGTTGAGACACAATTGACAGAATAGATGGTTTTTTATTGGCTAAAAGTTAATAAGTTCAGAATGTTATCAAAGAATGCAAGCAGGACAAAAATCAGCAAGAGGTCATACGACTAAGTACCCCAGTCCCCCCTCGAAGTTATAAGATATTGGTAAAACTCCACAACCAGTGTAAAACATACTTTTTTAATATTAATACAAGTTATTTCTGCAAATTCGACAGTTGTTATTGTTAAGCCGGAGGCAGAAAACATTCAGAAACTAAAAGCAAATCAATAAAATTTTGTTTTGTAAATTGATAATTATATCCATCCAATTACGATGTGTAAGCACCTTCAAAATCTTTAAAAATGTCTCGGCAAACTGTTCCGACTATGAAATTTTTCATCTATTGGAAAATGTTATCTATTGGGCCATAACTACAACGATATTGACTGTTCAGAACACGAGAAAAATTATACTAACAACGGCCATTTGGTTTTCGATTCTCGCTCGCCTATAAAAAGGATATTATCATCTATTATATCGTACTTTATATACGTAAACATGGGAATTAAATGCGGTCTCGTCTCATCGCAGATGAATTCAAAATTCAGGTCGAATTTCATACCAACTGATGCTTCCCCAAAATTCAGCTCGGATTTCATACCTTTTGACGCTTCCCCAAAATTCAGTTCGGATTAAGTAGCTTTTGATGCTGTCCCAAAATGCTATCCATGCAATATGCATTGTTTCTGTTACTAATTAGTTAGGCAGTGTATCTTTTTATAGAAATGGGGAAAACAAATGGGAGAACAGGTGATCAAATAATCAAAGGCCAAATTTAAAGTTTTATTAGTATTCTAAGTTAAGAAAATATTTGAACGAAGATTTCTTCCAAAAGAAACGTGTTTAGGCGCCTGATCTTTCGAGAAAACTATTGCATTACTCGCTTACAGCTTACCAACTAATAGTGGGGTGAATCGTTCAAGTCTACAAGCGGCTGCCAAACAAACCCATTTGCCATGGAAATTGAGGGAAACTGTCCAATATTTTAGACCAAGACTTCGGAAATTGGAGTAACGACCATTTGAATTGCTAACCAAAAAATCTACATATTAATATTTTTCTCGGAAATATTTACTTGTAATCTTCATAAATATTTTCTTTTCTAGGATGTTTTGAAATGAGAATAACATGTTAAATTGCCAGTATAATAAAATGATTTTTCCTTTAGAATAATTGTTCCGAGATAAGTTTACACGGTAGTTGAAATTGACAATCTACCCTCAAGTTTTGCAACCTTTACTAATAAGTTATATTAAAAAGATTAAAGATATCAAGCTATTAAGAAACAAAAATTACAACCCAGCGAACGAATCGTATTATCGAAGGTTCACAATTTGTAAGACTTTCAAAGAACACGCAGAAGAGAAAGATAAATTCACGGAAATGAACATAATCTCACGACATTTTCTGCTGTAATTAATATTCCTTGCGATTTAACACAAAACTTTATAAATTTAAATAATCATTTTCACCACATTTCATCATTGTTTTAATAATTTCCATTCAAGGTTTCTCCTGAACGTAGCACTCCGGAACGCAGGCAAGGCGCTGTTACGCAGAGTGACCTGAACTTTGTCATTACAAAAGCGGACCGAAATGCCTGTTATATTTCACCAGTTCTTTAAGTTGACTTTTGTAATATCGAATGAGTATCAACAAGTGACGTATATACATTGGCTGTTAATATTTCCCGCGGAATGCTGCGAACTTCCCATACAATTTGTAATTTCGAAACCATCAAACACTTACGCAACCGCTAAGCTATATCCGTACCAAAATCGGTTTACCGATTTAGCTGTAAAAACTTAGCAGAGTTGCCCTTGTGTTTGTAATACTGATGTCGTTATAGGTTCATAATTCGAATATAAATTTGGAATCTTACACAATGTAGTACGTTTCTTTCTTTTCTTTGCGTTGATGAATCCTGACAAAGTCGGATTTCGTGCAGTGACGTCGCATTACTAAACGTGTACTTCAATTGACGGGGACGAATAAAAAACAGCATAAAACGGAACAGAGGTCTTATATAAAGGCTAACAAGAATAGGGTGGTATTGGGCAAGACAATACAATACGGGGCTCTTTAAAAGAGGCGTAGAATTCTTTTTCAATGCCGACAGCGCACTGGTAGCTGCTCTGGTGTTGCCCATGGCCGCAGGCATTGGTGTCCTTTAGGTGGCCTGTCTGCCTGTTTACAAGGATTCATTTATATAAAAAAAACAAATTTGGACCGTATATGTTTACACTTCGTCCAATTATTTATCCAAGGATCGTTGAAAGCACTTGACGCGACCAATCTTTAATAAAGGCTTGATATGCACAAATTGTGAATGATAGACAATCAATGGGTGTCGACACGCTGAAGTGGAATCGGACGTCATGAGCTACGATTTGGGGCTGTCAACTGAGATGATTGTGATTAACGGGCCTTGGTCTTTGCTGAAAGCAGAGGCCAAGAATTGTCTCAGCGAGCTATTGGTGATAGAAATATACATATGTAGTGACATTAACTATGAACATTAATATTGGGCGGCCATTGCGGCGTTAGACTGTCGTAGTTTTAGCAGAACGGTTTCTACTATTATTACTCATAATTACCGGTTTTCGACCATTCGATGAACATTAACAGAATGTTAGATAATTTTTGTGAATAGATCAATTTTATTATTACGTAACTATTGCCCTCCTTCTCTCTGCTTCCTCCCCCTTTACTTTTCACCTTGAAAAATGTGTGGGCGAGCAAAATACGTCTACGGACTTTCGGTTTTTCGTATATGAAAAATAATTCTGGGTTCTTCCATAAATTTCCAATTATCACCATATAATTATCATCAGAATTGATTTGGCTATTTTGTCGTGAAAGCGTAATATGCAGAATTAGCGGCACATTTATTCAATTATTACCATTATAGAATGGTTCACAGCTGATCTATAAGTAGACGATCAAACATAGCCCTCACGAGCTAATACATAAATAACCTGAGATGAAATGTTTACATTTCGTAAGGTTAATTGTAATCTTGGGCCGCACCTATGTTTATGCCCTATAAAAGATCAAACGTTGCATGCATACAAATTAATGCACGGCGAGCGACAGGAACAATTTGTTATGTCTACACATGCGGACTACGAGGAAATTGATTTCATAAAACTCCCCTTATCACACGACGCTTACCCAGAAATTAGATTTGGACGGCGCGAGAAAAAACAAGACGCGCTTTTCTCAGGAAACCTGTTAAGGAATTATGAGTGTGATTATTAGAACTGCGGCTACTGGGCGCGGCTTTTGCGGCCGATGCGTTTATGTGGTAGAAAAGTCAAAAATGTCACACCACACCAAGAAATCAGCTATGTATATGGGATACATGAATGTTAAAGGTTTTGGAGGCTAGCGAAATATAGGATGTAGGATTGTGTCTTATGTCCTAAGAAGTGAATAGTATATCACAGCCGAACTCATTATTAGTGATTATCATTGCATGTACCCATTTGGAACATCACATGAATTGCCAATGTATTTTCAGGCATTTCGACTTAGATCTTATTTATCCCAAAAAGTTTTAGGGTATCTACATTTGTCAGAATTGGCACATGTAAGTATAAATTTTGGATTTTTAATAGGGGCTATAATAGTTCTATTATACAATCCAATTTCAGTAAACCATCTGGCAGCTAGCCGCGTGTGACGCAAAGGCCGCACGCCGTAAGCCGCGTACCCAAAAGCGCATTATGTTCGTGAGAGGATATCAAAGATCATCTCGATGATTCACGACCGCGTTTGGGACAACAAAACTCACCGCGCGGAACCTTCTCGGAACTTATCATGAACGTGACATG
>DWJK01001059.1:0-18330 GCA_018248815.1 Croniades pieria auraria | reverse complement strand
ACATATATACATACATATATACATACATATATACATACATATATACATACATATATACATACATATATACATACATACATATATACATACATATATACATACATATATACATACATATATCGATTTATGGAATTTTAAATGCTGCAAAACAGAAAAATTTTCTGCCTATCTTGAATAACAGAAGTACCATAACGGTGTTACCATAGCTCACAACTATCTGGTCACAGATTTCCACCACTTCTTAACGTTTGATACCACTCAACAGTCATGGGAGTGGTAGTAGGTTTCCGGGGTATTTCTTATGTTAAGTCTGGTAGACTGGTGCGTACCTTTTCTTTCTCTTGCAAGCTGTCAAATCAGTCTACTCAATCGTACTCATAATCGCAATCTCAGATCAACTAGATCGTAAATGTTTTTTATGGACCCGAATGATAAAAAAAAATTAAGATGTAACATAACAACATAGGAAACACGGTAAAACATATTCCAAAGGGCTGTATAGGAGCATTGTGTCTTTCAATCTTACTTGCTACTTCCATTAAGACTATGGCAATAGGCTCACCACCTATTCCATGGGATGTAAACGTAACTCGTGAAACGTAGGAGTGTACTACAATCTGCCTACCTCTTCGGGGAATATAGGCGTGACGTTACGTTTTTTTCTATTAAGACACGTACCAGTGTTTAAAAAAACACAATACAGCTAAACACCACATGAATAATCTTAAAGATTGCAACAGTTCACGTATATTTTAAAATAGCAACCAATTTTAGCAACATTTTACAAAAATGTCTGCCTGTCAGTGTTCGCATACGTTTCTGAGTGCAAAAAAATTATCTGAGCATTAAAAATCGCGTGCAAATTCCACGTTAACTTGACATCCAGTTAACACGGAACAATTTGCATGTCATTATTATACCTGTTAGAAAAATACATTGTAAAGAACCTTGCACATGATACATAAATTCATACATCCGCTCGAACACAAGTGGAGGAATGTAAAAAACAACGGAATGGCGTCTAATATTAAAATATGAAATAACTATTAGATTGGGGAGCATTGCTATGCGAGTCTTGGGATTGAATATCACTGAATTATTGTGCACGTTTATGAAAACGATTTTAACTTTAAAGTTGAACATAGTGAAGAAGTCAACACAAAATAGAGCCATACATAATATTCTCTATAATATTCTCTCTAATATTCTCATAATATTCTCTAGTATAATATAATTATCTAAATATTCGATATCGAGAAATTCGGATACTGATCATTGGTTCGAGCCTAACTTCTCTACTCTTCGACTATTTAAGCATCAGCACTAATACACATAGGTAATATTTAGGGATACAGGATTAGTAGTACTATAGTTGTATTTGGATCACGAGCCACTGGAAACTCGATGCGATTATCCCGAAAAACCCGTGCCTCCTCAGCGCTAGAGCACGTGGTGTCAGAAAAATACGAACTCCCAAAACCATAGCAAACTGACGTATTCCTGCCGCTTCCGTACGGTCCATAGAGACCTTAAGCTTCAACTAAAAGCTTTAAGCTTCTATCCTGGATTTAACGTGTTTTCACAAATCCTAAAAGTATAAAAAGTTGCCTGCCTAGTCGTTGCCCTGTTTTGCCATCATTATACTGCAAAGATTGTATACTCAAGAAAACTAGAAGACATTTTTCAAATACAAATAGCGAAAGGGCTTATTTATTAGTTTTTATTTAGTTTTATTATTATTAATTTTTATCACTTTTATTTTTTAAGTTATCTTACCTACCTTTTTGTTAATAAGCGCAATGTAAGCCAAAAATAAAGGAATTCTTTCTTTCTTTCTTTCTATACAATAAGGTTATAATTTCTTTGTAGCTTGCGAAAAGTTGGAAATTTTTAAAACGAAGCCGTGGTCCTGATATTTAATTGCGCATTGACTCTTGTTATCGAGTGCAGATGAATTCATTGTACTTTAAGACTGTACGAATACTGTATACGGGGAAATACTCATATCGACCTTTGATTTAAAGATTGTAATGATCAAACAGCGCATCCATTATCGTACAATCTTTAAACTGCAATAACAAATCAGTCTACCTTCCATCTTATTAACACTGCCATATCTTTAATCAAGTAAAATCTCAGCCGCTAGCCAGTATTTATATATTCCAATAAGTTTAATTTAACGTCCCTTAATACCCCCTTTTAATGGTACAATTTGAACGCAGTGGCCTACAATTAAGGGATGCCATTTTAAAAAACGATCACGCGACACGCCACATCCTTCCGGTTTTCCGCACACTAAATTAGTTGGTGTGGAACATGCTAGAATTTACGTATTCTTTCGTAAACACACCTAATATTTTTCTTTGTTTTTGTGGGAATTAAAGACGTGCATGCATATCACGGGACGTTGAAAGACTATTGCGGTTCTGTCACAGATAGCACACACGTAACTCTTATTGTCTCAGATGATTTAATAGTGACTAACCTGAATGGAATTGTATTTTAGTCAGTTGTCGTTTGCATTGAGATCCGAATGCAATGCGAGAATCGCTTAGCGATTTCCCATGCAGTATGATACCCTTATAGTTCTGCAGATGCTCGAAAGAGGGCATTGCTGTCGTCACCTATTCTAAGTATTTACAAATACGAAAGGAACCTTTCAAACCAGTAAATTTGAACTAACGGATATACGGAATCCAGCTATGTGATGTTTTTTTGTGTACCTACTTAAATTAAATCCGCCAAAACAACATTACACTAAGCGGTCGTTGACTATTCATATAAATAACTGATTGTATGATTTTATAATTTTATACTATATTATTTTCACAGTTCAATGTCCGCTAAATAACCTGCAGGAAAACAGTAATTGTTTAAGTAGATCGTATTACTGACAAATTATTAAATTGCAGACTGTTTTTTAATGTAGCAGACTCTTCACTATTTTTGCCTTTTTGAAAATGTCCAAGTCTGAAAATAGTCTATTGGGATCGCAATCATTTAACACAGTTTAAAATAAGTGAATGAATTTTGTTTCATTGCAGTAAAAATCTAGAACCCCTCTAGATCTATTCGATGCGTGTATCGGCCTGTATTTATGTGGCAACAATGCCTTCCTATTTATATTTTCTTTAGATAATATGTCCATTGACGGACCGATACGCTTTCCCTAGCAAGCCAATGTTTTGGTAACTCACTTCAATTAAATTTTACTATAGCTACTTAATGTCAGATCTACCTTACTGGTCACTTTCTACTTTGATGAAATATCTAAGAATAGACTCGAAACAATCGAATAAAAACTAAAATAAAATCGATTTCATAAATGTTAATCGTAATAGAATTGTTATCCTATTTGTGCCACATTAATAAAATATCGAATAACAATCCGCCTGTAATCAATCTAAAATATTGTTGTATCCACTATTTATTGTAAAAAAAATAAACCAATAATAGGAACCTAAGAATTTCAATAGCCCATTGCTATTTCTGGAGAATTCAAAAAAGAGGAATTCTCAACATGTCCTACAACATACACGCGCGAAGTCAAAATGTGTAAAATTTAATTTAAGAATAACGTCGGACGTGTGAGGTATAATGTAAATTGTTATTGTGGCGAAGTTTTTTCCGTTGTCTATATCTAATTGACCCTCGTTTGGGTCAACCTAATTAACATATTTTAATACATTATATTCGGATATTAGGAGGTGAATCTTCAAAAGAATTAATATAATAATACAATTGTGAACCGTTCGGCGTATCTGTTACTTTTCTGGCTTTTGGCGTAGACCAAATTTAGATTATATCAGTTTTAAGGTCTTGTGTTTTTGTTCTTAGGTATATTTGTGTCAGTGTATATGAAGGTCAATTCGGGCGAAGGTCGAGCACGAAATGTTATATATAAACTTCAGATATTGATGCAATAAGAATAACGAAACCCTCAAGGACACTACAAATATACTTGAGCTAAACATAACATCACGCCTGTAATCCCCTATGGGGTAGAGAGAAGATTCTAGTGCATTTCTACGTTTCACCAGTTACGTTTATATTCCACAATGAAATAGGTGGTCAGCCTATTGCCTTACACTGGTCGTCAATACAGACTCCGAGCCACCGCTAGAAATGTTCACTGGAAAATCTAAGTTAGAAAAATCGAATGGTACCCCGACCCAGAAAAAAACCCAGGACCTCTCCATCCACACTAAAGCTTGCAACCAATCAGCCAACGATGCAATGACTGATTTATTGTGACTATTACACCTCTGTAGCCTCGTCAAATGCCTAGGTAATGGTTTATAGATATTTAACAGAACGGTTATTTAATATTAAATCTGCAAAATCGTACTAAGTCAGCGTGGTTGAGTACTCTCCAAGATTCCCACAGTTAAGCAATGGAACGTAAAATGGTTGCAACTACTCTTGCCTATAATTATTGTGTGTATATCTTTGTTAATCAATACAGCTGTGAAATCCTACTGTCTGGTTCTATGTCTAAAATAAAATCGTTACTTTTCTTAAAAATAGGCTCACCACCTACTCCACGAGACCTAAACGTAACTGGTGTAACATGGAAGTGTACTACACTCCTCTACTACCCTTACAGAGATTACAGGCGTGATGTTACGTTTCTTAAAAATAAATTTAATATATCCTGCCTTCTGTACGGTGAATCTAAAACGAAATCAAAAATTCACTGAGCACATTAACATACGTAATTTATAGTTCGGAATTAACTTAATTTAACCATTAACTGTACACAATTATGATAAAATTATCCATTAAATGTGATATATTGATAAACGGAATAATCATTACAATTAAATTTATACATTCCTTGCGTGGTTTATAAAAAAATTTTAAATTTTACGATTCGTTTTCTAATCACTAAATCTTAACGCGCATTTCACTGTATCAAGATTTCAGGGATTTATTAGAACTTGGACTTTTTTTTTTAAAGTCGTTACACAGTATAAAGTGTCACGCAGTAATGACATAAATTAGTACTAATAAAGTGGTTGTTTTAACGTGATATTATTAATTGCTTTTTGGAATGGTAAAAACCAGCGTAGGAAATATATAATTAAACCATTTTGTTGTGCAAACGTTTGAATAGAGCCCACAATCGGCAGGTGTATGTTCTAGCCACGTGATCAGAATTACGGTCATATTGAACTTCTTTACACATGATCAAAATTACGGTCATATTACAATTATTTAATCACAAATAAGTATGTTAAGATATGGCAATATCGTGTTTGTTTACAGATTCATAGTATAAGGGGACTGTATAAAAATAAATGGAAAATGAATTATTTCAGATAACTGAATAACAACTGAGGGCTTTGACCTTTATATCACGATTCCGAAGGGTGAATGCCACAGTTGTTGACACCTCAATATTAAATATTAATGCTAATTTAACAGGTGTTTTAGGGTTATATATCGATACGTATTTAACGTGGATGTGCGTAAAAAACATTTGCGTGTAAATGTATTTTTATTATCATTTAAACTTCCGTTAAGTATTAAAAAAAAATCGCTTTTAAAAACTTTCCATTTAGGTCAGTGCGTCATTACAAAAAATTACAGCCAAGAGCAGAGCCAATTCCCAATTAAAGCTTGGGTTGAAACCAGTCAACAGCATCTTCAAATCAGGTGTAGAATCACATGAAATCTAAAAATGATAGGACAATAAAGGAAAAATATATAACACGTATTGTCCTTAGAAATAGATAATGGAAAGTTTAAAACGGAACTATAAATGTTGTAATATCCACCTAACAGATATTTGATCGGGTACGATCCACCGAAATGGTTCAGCAAATTTCAAAGCTTTCAACTGTAAAATAATCCTCTAAAACACAAAACCTGACATATTTGTGTTTTCACACTGCATTGCATGAACAAACTTTAAAAGCTGCGATCAACGTCGGATCTTTTACCCTGTAAACATGTTCGACCTATTTCAGCCCGACCGCCACATGTTCTGGATTTGTGTGTGAATATAAAAGAAAAAATATATAATATTGTGTAGGAAACATACTGTCAGTTAATTTGTTTGTGTGCTTGTAAACAACTCCGGTTTCACGTGATGCTAATCTATTCCAGCGTTTCTCAAACTTTATAACAGATTTTGTATAAATAATAACAACAAACACGTAAAGAATTAGTTCTTTTCTTGTTTGTTGTTATTAATTATACAATTAGTTATAGTCTCTCAGATCGGATACTCTTGGCTTTTTCCCGGTTGTGTCCGGTGTGTGGCAACAGGCTCCATATGCCATAATTGAACGTATAACGTAACGAGTGAAATATTCACCAATCACGTTAGTTCGAGAAGCGGGGCAGAGAAGTGCGTCTGCCTGCCTCTCCGAGGATTACGGACGTGATATTACGTTTACGTATTAACATAAAAATGGAATGAACGAGTTGTATTGTGATGTCATTAATTTCAACAGCCCACTAAACACAGGGGTTACTTACAATCAAATGATGTATATTTCGACCTGTTTTTTTTACAACACTAAAAAAAGAGGATATTTCACGTTCATTTCAATTCTTTCTTATCAATTTGAATGATTGCTTAGCGTTTTCTATTAATTTACGCAAAAGCCTCTTCCGGTATACATTCATAAAATATAAATTATTAACTTAAAATACGTTTTTCACGTTGATCTTGTAGTACTAGCAGGTTGACTACCTCTGAAATATTTAAAACAAATATTTATAGACAGTTTGTTTAAATTTGTATGAGATGTTGAATTTGAAACAATTAGGTAGTTGGGAACTTAGGCCTTAACCCGTCTCACTCTAAAAGGAGAGCCGTATCCAACAGCAAAACTGTTTAAAGGTTAAAGATGATTAGGATGACGATGGTGATGATAATGAATGCATATATAGTAATTTAGATCGATAAAGAGGAGTGTTTGTGTCACACCCAATTTGGCTCGATAAGACAAAATAATGATATAATGTTCAGCAATATCAGCCACAGTCAACTTTTTCACAAAAACCCTTTGTGATTATTTAGGGGCTTTTAAGGTGACAAGAATAGTATGTGAGTATTGCAAAATTTATCAAATTACAAATCGAAAATTAAAATATTTGTCTTTATAGCATTCAGTCTCCTAATTATTTCATCTAAGTACTTTTTAATTTACGAGTATCATTACGTAGAGCTACAGGTGCGTGCCGGGATTCAAACCCCGGACCAATATTCTAGTCATCTAAATCGTCTGTTCGCCTAAATCCCAAAAACATAATCAGAACCCAACAGTAAATAAGTTATCAGACTGGTTGGTTACTAGTATAATTATTTTTAAATATAGGTATTCGTATAGTCGTATAGTAACTAGAAGTCTGAATCTGTGCCCGGTGCATGGCCATAGGTCCACCACCTATTCCATGGGACGTAAACGTAACTGATGAAACGTGGGAGTGTACTACATTCCTCTGCCTACTCCTTCGGGGATTATGGGCGTGATGTTACGTTTTTTTAAAGGTAGTTTTTATAGTTTTTTTTTATCCTTTATTGTTGGTAACAAAAGGTGGACTTAAAGCCAAGTGGCATTTTCTACCAGTCAACCTAGGTGATGATGAGAAATTGGGGTAGGGTAGTATAAAACTATTCTTTTAGATGTACTTTTAGATATGTTGTTTAAAACGAAAGAATTTCCAAAGTTAACTTTTAATGTCTTCCTCGCCGCACGTTCGCGTCTATCAGACTGTCAGTTTTCACGCGTCGAATTTTTACGCCATCCGATTTTCCATTGAAAATTTCCTTCCGTCGTTCATCATTAGGGTTTTTGGTGGGCTACGCTAAATTTAAGGAGACATGGTAAAGAATAAAGGAATGAATGTTATTCAGATCCACCACGAGACTACTTTAGATAACTCTCCTGGAATGCCTTGTGTTTCCTCCAAGAACCGTTCAGAGCGAAATACAACTACACTACGCTGCTCCACAGGTGTGAAGATCAGGTTAAAGCAGGTGCTGCTGGTCACTTCTATGTAAAAAGTTCTACAACATGTATATTAAGAAATGAAATCCATATTTAGATTTCTTATACAATTATTATTATATATCGGCACGCCAGATCCGTTAGGCGTCAGCAGAGAGCACCGAATGTCAAACATGTCTGTCCATACCTGACTTGCTTCTTCTTCTTCTATTTTTCCCTTCATACACCCGCGCCAGTTTCGCCGACTTCAGACTCTAATAGAATCTGATTTCAATAATTCAGAATGAAATTACATAACATCACGTCTGTAATCCACAAAGAGGTAGGCAGAGGAGTGTAGTTCACGTTTCATCAACTACGTTTAAGTCCCATGGAATAGGTGGTGAGTCTATTGCCATACACCGGGCACTATTCCAGACTCCGAGTCACTACTAGAAATTCTAAATTAGAAAAATCTAATAGTACCCGACCCGGGATTTATACCCGGGACCTCCCGATCGGCAGTCGCGCTTGCAACCACTCCACCAACGAGGCAGTCAATGTTGATAATGTCTAGATAAAATCCACTCTTTAGGTAAATCAAGATTCCGCGATCATAAATATAATACTGTAATAAATACTTAAGATATCTAACATAAATTAGGTCGATCCTGTGCTATGGGAACCAAACAACTGATACATGTCATGATATATGAGTTTCTAAATAAAAATATGTTTCGGGACAGCTTCACACACAGCTGTCTGATCTGAAACTAGGCAGAGCCTGTCCTCTAGTAAACAGACTAAATATATTATTATCTAAATTAATACTTACCTGGGTACATTTTTTACACTCGCATAAACTGAACGCGTTATCAATTATAATTGTTCTCAACAATCAATGATACGATGTTAAACATCGTTTCATTTATTATTAGGTTAGGTTATTTTAGGTTAGGTTGGGTTACGCTGCAACTCTAATGGCTCTGTGTGAGAATTACGGGCCTAAACACTCCCTCTCTACCCAAGCAAGTTCATTTATTCCACAGACTGGGGTAAGCAGAGAGAACTGATTGTTACTTTTTGTACATCATATATGTGCATTTATGTGCGTATACGTTCCAATAAAATATCTGTAAAATTCGATATATTATATTGTCTTGTGATTTCAATCGATCCTTATTTGTCAACCGAAAATACAGGTGTAAAAATTACTTTGTCACTTAACTTAGACTTATGTTCTAAAACAAAAATATATTATTATTATTACGACATTAAACAAAGAAACACGCAACAAATATCGCCAATAACGAAACACCACGTCTGCGCGTAAATCTTTGGCAGTCGCGGCCACCCTGCTCGCGGCAGCGCAAAAAAAGGACCACCGCTCGCCACGCGGGTAAGATTGGCTCGTAAAACTCCCCGCGCCTACACCACCTACGTGCAACTACACGCTGTTTACATACTTAGCGATACATGGTCCTAAGCGTTATTAGCTATTAAATACACACATACATACATATCATCACACAGTTCCTTACGGGGTAGCACGGAGTGTCATATATCTCTACCCTTGCATACCTGCCGTGCTTGTTCCACGTTCATCCCTCTCTTCATCATGCACACCGGTTTCAGAGACACAGTGTTGTATTTGCTACTAACGGACCCGGCAGAAGTCTTTCTGCTTAGAAAAGCAGTTTACAGTAAATATGTTAATTAAATTAAAAATTAAACTTCGATTTTGTCATTCATAAATGATGATTCATAAATTTGGTGACACACGGACTGCAGCGTCACCTACCGGGTCCATTTGTGAATTCAAGCCTTGCAGGGACCCACTCGAAAGTATACAAAAATGTCATTAAAATGGTCCTGTGAGATTCAAATACATAGCAGCGTCAACTACCGAGTCAAACAAATGCTTCTATAACACGGAACACGTGTAAAATAAATCATGGTTAGAAATCGAAACACAGCGCCGCTTACTTGGTTATCTAAATTAAGTAGATGTGTTACCAACAGATTAGCTAATAGCGCCATCTGTAGGAAACTTATAAAATTTATCAATATTATAATGATTTGTGAATTTTATTTGTGAAAAAATTGCATTAATAAATCGCGGTTATTAATCGAAATAAAATATTGCCTATATTTTAAGTTACACAAAGTTACATATCTGTGTAAAATTTCATCAAAATCGGTCCAGTAGTTTCGGAGATTAGCCCGGATAAAAGCGTGACCCGAGATTTTTATATACATACATATGTATAAAGATTAACGTTTACTGTTATATAAATTTAACTGGTACTTTAACCTCAGAAACACGTGGCCAGTTATGCTACTGTGACATGAAATATATTGTACCTTATATGAAACGATTGTACTTTTAACATAACGCCCAAGCAATTGAATTATCTAATTTTTAAATTGATTTAGTCATCGGTCATTAAACAATTGCCCAATATTTTGAAATATTCTGACCATTAGCAAGAATTACCTACAGCTGTGAGTACCTTAATGAGCTATTAAAAATAGTTAATTGTAGCGCGTTTACTTTTTATCAAGAGCTCTGAAAATTATTATTGGAAAGAATGCCGCGCCCGCTTTTCCTGTTCCCTTCCTTTTGTTACCGAAAGTGACTTGTTTGGGGAAGTGAATGAAAGCAAATAGACAGCAGTAGGTACAACAGAATAAATCATCCATTTATCTATCACACTAAACTGAGAACATGATGCATGTTAATTTGCAAAATTATATTTATTACTGTTAGCTGGTAACTTTTATTTTATTGTGGATAATTATGTCTACTAGAAATAGAATAAAATATGCCTGCGAACTACTACTAACGATTAAGGAAAAGATTGCGAAGAAATTTTTACTACTTAGGGTTTTCAATAATGTTCTCTAAAGAGTGTGAAGTCTGCCAACCCGCTATTGTCCAGCGTGGCAAACCATGCCCCTTATCCTGCTCACTCTGGGAGTATACCAGTTTCCAGTAAATGTATAAAAATTGACAATAAGTTGTCTTTTCGGTAAAAAGTTGAATTTCTCAAACGTTTAATTTCAAATGAATGTAGGGAATATTTTCAATATATTATTGATGATTCTGGAATTATGCTCCTACACTTGGAGTTTGTATTATGCCATTGGGGACAGGATTGCGAATTGGTTAAGGGCGTTCGGTACGGACGTTTTAAAAACAAATAGGGATAACTGCCTTTTTGCGAAGCTAAACAGAATCCATTGTCATTTTTTTTTTCATTACCTGCCTTATATCGTTCCAAAATAATCCAGATCCCACTTAAACGTATGTGTCTTTCCTTGTATATTTAATATTTTACATATCCACGTTTATTCCTTGTATAATTCCTACAGATATTTTCCCATGCCATTGCCGTATGAGCCCTTGGTCGACTCTAATAGAAACGTTTATTAGGAACATAAAAACCGTAATAGCCTGATGTACTTAGCAACATATTAGTAGTATTTTTTCCCTCTCAACAGTAATCTTCTTTATGTGTAGGTATAGAACGAGTCCCCGATAATTCCCGCCGCGTCAGCCGACCCGACTCTCATCGCCGGGATGGCCCTCCACGCCCGCGGCGGCTCCAGCCCACAGATGACACATCCGTGCAGAGTGATCGCGTTTGTTCCGTAAGTATAATGCCTAATCCATCAATAATACGACGCGGTAGCGCCTGATATGCTATCATCGCGAATGTACATACATATATTGTATACTTATAAACCATTCATATATAAAGTTTTCTCACAATAAAGATGACTTTTGAAAAAATTCAACAAGCCTATAGAAAAAAATTTTTTTTTTTTTTATTTATCATAAAGTGTATTGTATGTTTTAAACAAAAGATTGTTTTTATTTTATACTAAGACAATCCATTTTTATAGATGTATGTCGTCTAAACAAGGTGTAAAGACACAGGTTCATCAAAGTCTTCATCAGCGACGTGAAAACAATCATTATAAATCTTTTATCGTTCACGGTTGAAGACGAGTCTCCACTGAAATGTAGGTGACTTAAGACTAAAGTTGGTTTAAAAATTAAATTGGTAAAAGTAAAATGTTGGTTTAATACGGATTGATAAACTTCTATGGTCTTAGAAAATCTTATGCAGATTCACAACAAGGGTAAATTTGCTCGAAACATTTTTTTGTCGCTGTTAGGTACACGATTTTACAATCTGCCTAAAAAGGTCACATAACTTCCTAAAGTAATACCAATTCCATCTTAGAATGAGAAGATGTGAGACCATAGCTATAGTGTTGCCCACTGCGGGAAAACAAAGCAGAAAATTATATTTCTGTCACTTATTACTTTTTCTTATTTTTCTGATGATAACACAGATTTACAATGCTAATGATACATTAGATTTTTTTTAGAATTGAATGCTATCAATAGCTCAATATGATGAACCCATTCAATTTGTAAAACATTTGTAGAGGCATAGTTGTATAATGTTGATCATCGCAGGTACCGAGGAAGACCTAGATTCAGCTCTAAATAAATAGGTCGGAGCCAAAAGTGTCGGAAACCAGCATGCTTGTACAAAAAGCGCGATTAATATAGAAGAACCACTCCATATCTGTAAGTATAAAGACATTTGGCATTTTGTTATCTCTGGCTACCTACGTAAGCTACCTGCCGTGACGTAATAATAATAATATTTCTGATCCTCCTTCTGTACGGCTGACTGCTCCAGACGCGGGGACGCACCTATAGGACCGTAAGTGCGACGCGAGCGTGTTGACCTTTCGGCCTATGCTGTTTCAGCTCTTTTACTACAATTCATCCATATACATAAAGAATTGTTTTCAATATACCTTCTACCATCATACGTTCATACAAATCTTATATTTACAAGGAATCTTCTATGAATCTTAGGTGAAATGTTCAAAGAGAACAAAGGGATATTTACATTGAATCTACTATGAATGTCAGGTCAGATGTTTAAAGGCCGTAAAGGACAGGATTGGCAGTTGGTACAATAAGTGTATGGTTCTCTGTCAAGTCGGTGTCAGTATGAGTGCAGGTAACATTATATAGAACTCGCCGTATTAGAATCTGGTCACAAACAAATCGCTAGACCTAAATGAGCATATACATGAAAGTATATATGTTTTCCATACATTATATTATACAGTAAGTTCTCATGAACATGCCTATTTTGGTAAAACGAAGCAGCAATGTAACCTGTTGTTTGAGTCGTCAATCAAAACTGGAGAACTAAACCGTAAATCTGCAATATATATTTATGTTCCACGCGTTTATTCAGTTTTACGATAATTATTCATGTTATTTCGCGTTCAACAGATTTTACGTTTGATTTGTTTTAATTTTTTCAAGTATCGAGTTATTTGCCAATCCTTGTTCTCTGCCTATCCTGTAAAGGTTTTGGCGTGAAGAAATGTATGTGTGCATGTATGTACGTATTTTTTAATTATAGGTAGTTTGGCTTCGATCCAGCATGATGAAAAGTGCACATGTGTCCTAAGATGAACTTCGTATGCTTAAAAAAGGTTACTCAACCTGATTTTGACGAAAAGTTGTGTAAAAAATCATCCAGATGAAAAGTTATTTAGACAATATACAATAGTGCAGAAGGTATATCAAACGTTTTGTTAGTTTTAAAGTTGAATTTTTATCACAAGGTAAGTATGTAGTAGATAAAAGGAAAAACAATAAACAAAACGACGGAATTAATACAATGTAACAAATAAGATTCATAACATAAAATAGACAGCAAAACCGTATAGGTATTAGAGATATGTTTTAAGATTTTAGACTCTACATAGAGCTTGCCCTCTAGACTGCGATGACGTGAGGGCGTAGAGCACACAAGGACTTGTCAGCGGCTGACGAGGGCGCGACAGCATCCGAGGACCTTTCTTCACTCCACTTCGCTTTCAATCGGCGCCTGACACTTTTATTGTGCCACCACACACAAATGTTAAGCTTCGTTGTCAATTGAATGTGTTTCCGACGGCTGTGAACGATTTACGTTTGAACTATAAATTAATGAACTATATATAATTTAAATCTTAATATATTGACGAAATTTAAACGGAATGTAGTTGGAAAATAAAACTACTTGAATAAGAAGTGACAAAGAAGTGTTTCAAAGTCGGAGACAACGAGTAAGACAGACATACAACAACAAGAAACAGACTTCTGAAGCTAAAGCCAAATAAATAAATAGGTACGTTCAAGATAACGACAATAAATTAAAAGAATAGAAATAAAAGTAGTTCTATATGCCAAGCTATACTGGAGCAGCGTGGTAAAGTAAGTCGGCGGTCTCACGCAGTTATAGAAGACACCAGACGGTGAGGCCTAATATACTGGTAATTGTAGCAATTCATGAAATTTTACATGTATAAATTTTTCGATTTCGTTCCGTAAAGATCCGAAAGAGTGACATTGAACTTCGTATCGCTCACAATCGATCTTGCTCAGTTCGTACCTATCCTTCATTTATGTATTGTATTACATTTCGTTCCTATACACGTGACGTAAGGTTAATGACAACTAAATTGTAATACTTTTTTCCATTTATGATTTATTTACATGACAAATAAAGATAAAAATAGACACACATGTGTCTTGCAGTAGACCCGTAAAACGATAGAAAAAAAACTAGAACAAAAGTTTTAGAAAAATAATGATATGGTATGTTATGTTACTCTGCCTATCCCTATAAGAGATAAATATGGCAAATAAATTACAGTAATGAAATGAAACGATACTATGAGTGGTTCATTTTACGAAATCAGCCCAAAATTAAAATGAAGCCTGGGGACACTCAAAAACAAGTGTCCCGAGTTCATGCAGCGAAGGCAGGTGGTAGGTAGAGTAGGTAGGTAGCGTAGGTAGGTAGGTATAAACTCTTGAATATTCCCGACGTTGGCAACTCCAACGGAGCGGCGCTGCCCGAAAATACATCCACGTCGTTGCAAGACTGTAGGGCGCGTACACAGCTGCTGGTTTTCATATTCCCTTTTAATTTATTACATTTACTATATACTTAATCATATTTTAATTTACAGTTACCTTTTGAAAACCTTAATAATTATGTAACCGGCTAAACTAGCAAACTTTTTTTTAATAAAATAGAACAGATTTGAGAATGAAAACGGTATGAATAGAGTTAAAAGTAAACAAAAAAATCGTTTCAGTCATAATTTTACGATAGTAAAGAAGACACTTCTGTTACAGATAAAATTATGCTTAACATATTATCTACGATATCTACACATATGTACATGTGTTATATCCATCACTTTATCAATAGACATACGAAAATAGAGGCGCTAAATTAAGAACACTACAAGATCCACTACTAGAATTAAATCCAGACAACGAAACAAACTGAATTAAAAACACTACCAGATTTACTATTAGAACTAGATCTTCTTCAGAACATCGCGCCAATGGAATAAGTAAGCAAAACTAAACTAAAAGCAACCCTCTTGCGCAAATGTATTAAGTAAAGCCACTAAAAACATCACGCGTTATATGAACGGGGGTTTAGGAGAAGCGCGCGGGGCGTCCTCGGACGCGGGCCCGCGGAACTCCATTTAAAGATGTCGAGATAATTTAGCGCTGACGAGGCGCAGGCCAAATTGACGCGCCCCCAGGGCCGCGTCGCACCGTATCGATCACGGCCCAGCACACCTCGGGGGACGGCTCGAGTACGTAAACAACCCTGGTGCCCGCGGGATGGATTCTATACTGACAAAAACTTACCACGCATTCCGTGTGAAACGACCCTTACTTTATTCTATATTAGTTGCATATTATGGGTATTCAGATCGATTTGTGTCGAAAATTAATAATTTGGATCTACCGAATATAAGGTTATATGTAACAGAAGATAAAAGGCATCAGGTCTATTTATGATGCGCCTGCGCAACTCGCGATGCTGTGTTAAAGCGTATATCGATCTCTACATGCCGCCCCATAGACATACCCTGTCTTGACTGTAATATGATATACTTTACAATCACTTTAAATTTGCAAACTGTCATTTCGACGTTCAATTCGATTTGACGTCAAATTTCTCTTATTAGCATTTCACACATTGTCATAAGGTTTAATATTGAAATTTAAACAGCAAGTCCGAAATATGTGCTAGATATTCAAACCTAACTTATACCTTCCAAATTTGAGATAAAAGTAAATTCTATATTTGAGTAAAAACTAATGTAACGACTAAAAACTAACTTCAAATAACTAACGTACGAACTAAAGTCATAACTAAAAAGATTATAAACTTATGTAAAAATCAGCGATGTTGAACTTAGTTAATTTTTAATAAGTTGTTACAGAGGCTCATACTTTCAAATGTCCCTTTGCAAATCATAGCACACGTATGCTACGTTTCCATTAGACACTGTTAGCCACTATGTAATCAAGTGAGCTGACACGTCTCGGACCGCCTCCCTCGGGCGACCAGCGCACGCCGTCTTAATGGCCCGCTGTTTCAGCCGTGACAAGGCTTGCCATTCAATGGACTACATTGCGATTGATATGCGACATTAGTATGAATAAAACGGACTATATTGCGATTGATAGAGGACACTAGTGTCAGTGAAACGGACTATATTAAATTGATGGAGGACACTAGTGTCAATAAAACGGACTATATTAAATTGATAGAGGACACTATTATAAATAAAACGGACTGTATTAAATTGATAGAGGACACTATTATAAATAAAACGGACTGTATTAAATTGATAGAGGACACTATTAAAAATAAAACGGAATATATTGCGAACTGTATTGAATTGCTAGAGGACACTAGTATCAATAAAACGGATTGTATTGCGATTTATAGAGGATATTCGGATGGATAAGCTTATGAGATATTGCTTACTCTACGGCAAACGTAAATGTATTTTAAGAATCTTAATAGCCCGCTTTTATAATCGTGATAACGCTTGCCATTCAATGAACCACGTTGCGATTGATAGACGACACTAGCTCAAATAAGTTTGTGAGAAAACAGCTTTCTCTATAATTAAACCAAATATATTACAATGAAAATGAATTCCCAAATGTAATTGCAGTACGAAACCAAAAGCTCGGCGTCTATATGACTTCTGTGATAAAACAGGTTGTTTCGAAGGATTATCAGTCAAATTCCAGGTGTAACTTGTGCATAAGGAAAAAGAAATAATCGATAAATAGGACAGTAAATATCACTGTTATATGGTAATTGACCAAAAGCCTCTATAAAATGAATAAACGTTGGTTTGAAGAAGGAGAGAAATGGTACTTAGCGCACTATTTTGTGTACGAGTTTACGAGATTATGCAATTTTTTTATGCTAGATTATTACTAAAACACATCGTCTATTAACGGATTAATTACCTTATATACGCTAAATTACATTTCCACTTGAAATTAATCACATGACAAGAATCAACCTTGAAATTCGTATCAAGTTTTTTAAAACCAATATCACTTTATTTTTTTTTCGTTTATTACATTTACTGAGCGAGCCGAAGGTAACAAAATCGTATTGTCAATAGCTTCCTTATATCACATACCGATTTGAAGCGTTCGGATTAGCAGGTTCGCCCGACGTCGACGAGCGGCCGTAATCACCAGCAGCGGCGACCGCTCACGCGTAAATTACAAGCCCTGTCAAAATCACCCTGACCTACCACCCCCCCTCCGCGCCCCCAGCCCGCCTCGCGAAAGCAGGTCGTCGAGTTTAATGGCTGGGCTCCAGTTACCCTGGACACTTGCGTCCTTTGCTAATGCCCGCTTAGAAACCAATGCGCGCCTTACAAACACAATCGACTTCGGGGCTCGCGGCCGAACCCTCGCCAGGGCTGACGCTCTCACAATCAGATTGATTGATCGGATTAAAATGGAGTAAGACTAGCGAAATCTCAATATTCGGTCAAGTGGCTCGGAATCCTTTGTTACAATGTCTAGATTAGAACAACTTTTTAAAGAGTTTATCGATAGTAGATAAACTTAGGCTCGACTGATACTAAATATTGCGACCGAAATTTTTGTTCATTTGTTCATTCATTACTTCATTCAATCATTCATTTGCTTCATTCGCTGTATTTTGTAATAATTCTTAACGCTATATTTTTTGTAAGTGTAAATAAGCTAGACAGGTTTTTTTTCATTAACTGTAAATAGTGAATTGTGAAATTCAAAGTATTATTAGTAACTACTAGTAACATTTAGGTTTTGAATAATTTCATATATTCTTTGAGGCGTTATATTTTTTCGAGTGAAAAACAAATTTTATTTAAACGACTACCTGATAGTAATTACAGAGGTAGCGGTAGAACGCTCCTGAAAGAAACATATTCGTATTCTACTACATTATTTTGTTGCTTT
>DWJK01001058.1:0-18335 GCA_018248815.1 Croniades pieria auraria | reverse complement strand
GCCACGCGCTGTCCGCAGCGAGCGCTCCTCGCCCGACGCCGCCTTACACGCGCGCTCCTCCGCTCTCACCGTGCACGGCGACCCCTGGAGGAAGAGGAGCGAGGCGGACCTCGAATTTCCGTCTCGACGAAGGCTACCTATGCCACGGGTATCACTCGATTCTCCTCGCACAGGCGATCCGTGGGTGATGAACTCCCTTCGTTCTGCGATTGACAAGTCGTCCTCGAGAGACGACGTCACCGAAACAGAGCCGAGGAGCTACCGCCGCGGCAAGCTGGAGCGAAAGTCCGCAGTAGTGTGTGATTCTTGCGGCAACTCCAGCTGCGAATGTTGGAGACCGAGGAGTCCCGCGGAATCCGCGACACGGGCAGAATCCGCGACACGGGCGAAGTCGCGCAGTACAGTGGGCATGCAGTGCACGTGCGAGGGGCACTCGCCGCGCTCACCGCGGCCGGCGCGCCCGTCGCCGCGGCGCCTGCTGCCGTACCCGCCGGTCCGCGCGCACTCGGACGACGAGGAACGACCGCGCCGGCTCAGCAAATCCGCTTCGCAGAAAGTTGTCTGTACATCGTTGGAAATCGATACTGTGAAGAAAGTTGCGGATCCCCTGCTGGAGACCACCTGCTGAACGAGCGCCGGCTAGAAGCTCGAGTCACGTCGTGTTTCGCGTGTGGCGACAATCATTGGTGTTGTGTGCGATATGCGTGTTGTCCTCTTTCTATGTACGAGTATTATTAGAGCGAATTTTTGTATCCCTTTAGTTGTAAGATTTCAAAATTATAAATGTATAATATTCGATTTATTATTAAAAAGTTTGTATGTCACAGTATGATAATGTGAATGTTTTTTATGATATTGTAAGTACTTTATCTCTGAAGTATGGAGGTTGTGCGTTGATATGGAAGAGGATGTGTATCGATGATTGCATTTTAAATAAAATATATTATAGACTATCTTAATTTTAGCTGTAAAATACTTAAGGTGACCATATATTCCTGTAACATAATGAGAATTATATCTTGTTGGTTCCTATGTTACTTTATACACCATTTTATTCTTATTGAACGCACACTTGCGCTGATATAAATGTTACGAAGATTTATTTCAAAATTTCTATTCACATTTTATTATTCTAAACATGTATTGTTGAATAGATAATATTATTTTATTATGATCCTAGAAGATAAATCTGTTACCATAATGTAAGGATGCCTTATGGTGGTGTCTGGAAATTAATATTTGCATAAACAATGAGTTCTCTATTGCTGTATTCATGTACTACAAATATTGTTATCGATACAAAATTACTCATAGTTAAGATGATCTATATATAAGCACTAATTTTTAAATACATTTTCTAAATTCTGCTCCTTGAAAGAAATGGAAATGATAAAAATGGTATAGTGTTAACACAACTTATAAAAATGTCATATCATCTGCTTAACTTACCATAACTGACCTGTTTTTCTACTTGGAACACTCGCACCTGTTACTGATTTACACTAGCAATAGCCATAGTTTACTCAAATAGTGTTTACTTCCAGCAAAAAATTATAAATCATTTTACATACTAAACCTTTTTTATTTCAGCGGTCACTTTTCATAAACATTGGTGTTCATAGGATATGCTGGAACTTGGAAGTCCTTGGCATACCAAATTTGGTGTAATAAATGTAGCAATTTTTAAAAAATGTAAACAAAAATCATGCATTACATAAATTTTCCATAAAATAGGAACTTTACATCTAAGAAGTAAAAGAATCTCTGTGCTTATTATTGGCATCTGCTTTGCCGCCACAATTTAGTGCAGTAATTAAAAATTCTCCGTAGATTTTGTTCGTGGCGCTCCAGCTGAATATGATTTTGCCATCTGACTAGTTATGGATTACAAATTTAAAGAACTGAAGACAAAAAAAAATGTTAAATGAAATCTGAATTACAAAAATACAATTGAGTTTTTATTATAAGTCAAATGGCAATATTCTTAAATCAATTTTATTATGGTAAATAAAAATGGAAATAATATAAAGTTAATATTTTAGTTCACACATTATTTCGAAATTTATATTTGATGTGAAAGTAATATTTAAGACAAGTCACAAAAAGAAAACTAATAAATATGAATATAAACGGAATAATGAAAGTATTTATTTTATCCAAAAATACTGCAACGAAGCTATCGTTATGGTTGTCACATGTACTAGCCTTAATGCATAATAGTTAGTCTAGTAAATCTTAGACCAATCGAGATTTTATGGTGGAAAATGAAGAAAAGCTACGCAAAAATCCCTCAAGGTCGAAGAGCGACTTGAATGCGTAACTAGTCGCTGTCTGGGTTTCAATCACGGCTGAAGAGTGTGCAGAGTTGGTTGCATCTATAAGCCTATTGCACCTATAAAGGCTGTAATTGACGGCAAAGGAGATACGACCAAGTAGAAGACAAACTATTTTGCGTGGTATTTAGACGAACTTTTTTGCTCAGTGATTTTTAGAAAAGGTATATGTTTTATTTTTTAAGTATTAAAAATACCTTAAAGTAAACTTGATACAATGCTAAAGCAATTTTTTTTTCTTGTTACTCAAACTTATATTAATTAAACATTTTATGTTTGATAACAAAGCGTGCCTTAATCTTTTTGGTAGATGAACTATAATGCATCGGGGCGTGTCACTATGTTTAACTAACATTAAAAAGAACTTTAAGATAGACAGAGTCGAAATTTAAACTTTGGTCGATAAACCCTAGCTGCGGTTTTAGATTTCCTCTCATTTCCTTGTATAATTGATCCCCATATGTTACGGCAGTTTATAATTTAAAAACAATGTAATAAAGATGTTCAAATAAACAAAAATATCGTTGACCATACTGATTTAATCCTTCTTTCCAACATTGCTTTAATTTTTTTATTGCTTTATTTTATGTTAGACGACGCAACAAATTTACCTAAGTCACTCGAAAAACGGCAATCGTTTCCGAATGAAACCGTTCGCGAAATCTTTTACCGCCAAATAAACGTTTATTTTAGTTTATAAGATCTTGCGGCAACCTGAATTGGTTCATAAACGTTTTACAGTACATAATACTTTAATTCGAACAATGGAAGTTGTTGCTTCATGAAAAGAACATAGTGGGTAGGCGGCTTTTATTAAATAAAAACTCCATAATTTAGGTCGGCATAAATTCGGGATATATTTTCTCAATGACGATGATGTTGATGTGATGAAAGATAATATAAGATTACGGTAGAGGATTCCAGATGAAAATAGATTGCATTAAAAATTAGGGAAACGGAGAAAATAGTTAAAACAGCAATGTTGATAAAGAAAAATGCTGGTTTCTATGGTGTAAAATGTGAGGAATATTTTATTCCAGGAAAGACTGTTCTTATGTCGAGCAAAAAAGCAGTGATAGCCTATCTCCTCTCAATATGGGAGGACACCCATATTCCAACAGTGGAATGTTAATGGGTCGATTATTATTTTTATTTTTTTTATGTCGAGCGAAAAATATAATTCACTAACGGGGTGCAGAACCTTCCAAATTTGACTTAAATAAGTTCTATATTTCAAAGTCAATTACTTTTTTAAAAGATATTTAACATCAAAAGGCCTACTTTATATCATTAAAGCATAACTATATAGAACAGAGGATATTGGCGCAAAGTTTAAGCATTTATTATACACATAAAAGTTAAAAAGGCCACATGTGATGATTTTTGATATTTTAAAATTTCATTAGTAGTAAAATTCATCTCAAATACACCAAAAAAAATTTTTCCGTAAACAAATTTTATTCTTTTTTAAGCGATTTTCTCCTAATCTCAATATTTTAATTTTAGTTAGCAGTGTAATTCACATTCTATAGACAATAAAATTGCTAAGATTATGCAGAATACTTGTAAACTGCCTATTCATTAATAAACCTACAAGTTCTCCTGTTTGCTCTGTGCTCACAATGTTATCCTAATTTTCATAGTCCACCAATTTTCAATGTTTTTATATTGTTATATCAAAAATTCTTATATAAAATCTGGATTCATCATATAATATTAAGGTAGAAACCCAGACAAGTGTGGCAAGGTTTAGACTTATTGGAATCTTCTTTAGACGATATTGTAATATGAATAAGAGGAACAGAAATAGAAAGAGTATGTTCATTAGGAGAAAACAAACAATAAATTCTGCAAAATTGTTTATGTCATAACATATTATAAAGATGTCAAAAAATCAGAAATATACTCACCAATATTTTTTGTCATCTAGTACAAAAAAAATCTAGATATATGTTACTTCTAGTTTATAAACCAATTTCCCCTACAGACAAAACACCAGTGAACACCCCAAATATATACTAGTCTATTAAAGCTGCTCGAGCTTCTATAAATAAATAACCTGATAGAACTCATCATTGGGATTGCTTATGTTGCTGTTCATCTAAACTCATATCCAGTCCCAATGTGCAACAAAACAGAATAATGTTTGTTGTACCAATAACAAGCTTTCGAAATCTTTATAATATCCATTTAGCCTACAGCTGATGTCATTTTCGGTTTTATGTATTCCAATACCATATCTGCAACTCTTTTTGATGATTTTAGAACAAAAGCATGACTAATATCTACTTCTTTTATTTCAATAGAAGGTTTTACTGCTTTTAAATCTTCCATATACTGCACAGGTACCCAGTTATCTCTCTTGCTATATATGACATTGGTGTGAGTAGTCAACTTGTCTATTCCTTTAGTATTTAACTTAATAACAGTATCCATTTCGTCATATGCTAAGAAAAGCACCTTTTCCACTACTTCAGGGTTCAAAAATTTTTTTACTCTTGCAAAATAACATGATGGAAATGAATGAAACCTGAGATAACAATTTACTAAAAACTTAAATAAAATATCTGGAAACAATTGTAATAAATATACTAAAAACAGAATAATAGAATGCCCTCTTCTAACAATGTTGTTCAAAAATAGACCATTTTTGGATTCTCTCATTTTTTGTATAGTTGGAAACAATAAATTAGTTGTTAAGATTTTTTCTTGTAAAAAATCATTTTTGTTCATTAACTCTATAATCATCCATGCTCCAATAGAATGTCCTATAATATGCACTTGACTTTTCTTATCTATGTGGTTTTTGATAAGGTCGAGTTTATGTTCTACTTGACCTTTCAGATTAAACAACTCTTCTTGGCCTTTTAATTTATTGAGATCTCTATCTGGAACTTCATCGTGTCCTGCCTGACCTGTAATTTTTAATATGATTTGACATAAAAAACCGTGTGAAAGTTTTGAAAACTTATTTTCTTTAAAATGTGTATAAATATATCAAATGTAATATAAAACAAAATAATTACCTATAACACAAACAGGTAGAGATGTTTGTTCATGTAAATCTGAGCCAAATTCTAAATAAAAGTCCGCAACGCCCGGATTACCAGTAATGCATACAATTACATCTTGTCCATTACAGTCAAATGGATTACCCCACGTAATCAAATGTGTCTGTACATTGTTAATAATTTTATAGACGTTTTTCATTTTTACATTGACAAAAATCTATTGACTTCAGATTCTATAATAACAATAGTTTCCAAACCGTAAAATTATTTTTAAGTAAAACCTATTTATTTTCAATTAATAGTCCATATAATCGATCATTAAGTTCTTACTTACTGCTTTCTTGCAATGAACTGACTGACTATGAAAACGGTACAGTTACATTTTTATGCTAATGTTCAAATAGCTACGTTAGAATAGCTTCGTTGTCGTTACCGTTAGTGACACCGATTTATCTTTTGAGTTTGACATTGGCATGTTGTGAAACGCTAACATGATATTGACCTATTCATTACGTTTTACTTGAGCATTGGCACTTCTTTTATTTAATTTTATTATTATTTATATTTGGATACAAATATTTTATTACAAGTGTTTATTTGCACCCAATAACTTGGTGCTATTGGTATAATAGTATTATTTTGAATATTACTGCTAACAGAGTGGATTTGTTCGAGTACTGTTAGGTAATGACTTTATGACTATGAATTAAATTTTTAATACTAACACACTTCAATAATTTCGTTTTATTATTTATTTAATGAGATAATGCGTATATGTTTATGACGGTGGTAAATGTGCAACATGCTTGTCGCAATTAACGTGTTAAATATAATATCATTGTAGTGTTAAATATATTAGCTGTCTATATGTACATACTATCTATTATACATATCAACAGTTTCATCAACATCATCATCACCATCAGCGTGTTAAGGCTCGATTATCACTACCACCACGATTGTCACCGCGTTAATGAACGGAAATATACTATTAAAGTGGAAGTATACGTCGCGATGCTTCGCTTCGAGTCTGCCCTAATCGAATCGGAATTGCGTCTGTCCTGTGCGCGGCGCAGGCTCTCCCTGAGGCGTTTTTGATGATCAACGATCGATAACGATCCAAATTAGATGGTGCCATGACTATTGTAAAAGGAGATAACAAAGAAAAATATATTGTAATGCCTATTTAAATTCGAAAGTTATACCTGTAATGAGTATAGGGTATTTATTTTGAGTCCAATTTGTTAATAAATAATAATCTTAATTACAAGGTAAAACATAGATAAATATCGACATGATTATTTTATTTTTGGATGAATACATGAATTTTAAGTTCGTTAAAAAGTGCGAATAGTAAAGATATAGTCTATGTAAAGTGTTCACAGTGGTACGTGGTATTATTCAACATTGACATTTGTCTATACCTGGGAAAGTACAATTACGAACGAATTAATGTGGATGTACCGTAAATAAAACAAAAGATAAATATTGATATTCGAATGTATTTAATGGTAATAGGAATTAGCTTAAGTATATTTTGCTCAAATCAGTGTAAAGTCACCCTCGTGTTTCTAAAGTTAAGGTAAGACGAGTTTTTGTCCAAGGTCATCGAGACAATGCAAAGTACTGAAATGTATCCTTATCGTTTATGAACAGTGAGGTAGATATTTTTATCATAAGATAATAAAAAAATATTTTTTTTGAAGTACCTATGAAACATGATTACGATAATGAGAGCTTGATTATTTGTTGTTAGTGCAACGTGAACTGGATGAAGCATGCTATATTTATTAATGTAGTGACTTTAGAAATTCATACAACATGACGACAAAGCAAGCAGCCAGCATTCTGAAAGATCTGGAAAGTGATGATGAATTTCCAGGTAAATGTTTTAAATATAAAAAAAAAATACTACGAGTAGTAAATAGTAGTTTTTCATTGCCGTTGCACTTTTTTCAAGACGCAACCATGTATTGCATGATGCTCGAATTGGTGCGTTGTCCACTTTAATTGATAACCATTATGAATATGATTCAAAGAGTTCGTATTTATTACAGTTGGTTATAGTTTCGTTCCCTTTGATTGATATTTTGAATAAAAATGTGTAAACATAATTTAGTCGTTTGTTCACCTTGGACTTTTATATCTTTGATGCTGACTTATCTCAGGAATTACATTTTTATTAGCAGTCAAAGCTATTTAGTTGTAATATATTGTAATAGAAAGTTGTAAAATATTTATCAAATCATTCTTGTTCCCCTATTTAGAGACTAGTCCATTGGCTAAACTGCTCCCACCCTTTCTATAAACATATAATCAGTTCTATAAAATATATTCAACATTTACTAGATAGCTAGAGGTTTATAAATGTACAGCTGTCAATACACTTTGAAGCAATATGATTAAGTATGCCAAGAACTTCCTTAAATTATTGATTGAGACATCAATGTATTAGGTGCCCACTATGTGAACAGTTTGATAAAGATCTATGGTTGTCATGTAAAATGTCTATACTTTTTGTTTCAGATATTTTTGATGAAGAGCTAATACAACCTGCTTATCTTTTAGATAATCGATTTGAAAATATAAAATTTCCCTGGATTAATAAACTGACATGTAAAGAAACACAGATCAAAGACCAGACATGTAACAGAAATCACGAAGATCTAAAACACCATGAAAATTTTCACATGAAGGGAATGTTAAAATATCAAGATTTGTATTGTTTGAAATGTGTAGAACCACTGACTAGTGACAGCACTTTTCTTTGGTTTGTAAATTTTCTATTACACAAAGATCTACAATCCCAAAACAAATATCTTAAAAGTGTCTTGGTTAATGACGTCACTTCTTCATTTCCATTAGTATTTAACGATTATAAACAGTTTGAAGAGCCCTTTGTAAGCAATAAATATGAAATAATAATAAAACATCGATAATATTTTTTACAATGTTTTAAAGTATGTGGAATAATTGTATAGGATATTTTAAACTGTAAACATTACTAGATACCTTAGGAATATAATGTAACAATTTCTATGTGGTTTTTTGCCAGCCATATTGCAATAGGCTGACTTCCTATCCCGTGGTAGGATTAATAGCATAACCAGAGAGCTGTCTGATTGCATTACACTCCTCTGCCCATCCCTCGAGGGAACTAAAGGGGTGCTGGTATGTTCACTTAAATTTTTAAATGAGGTCTCAGATGTTTTCCAGGAATATTCTAATAACTTTAGAGGAAACTAAGATTTAATGTATACATGACCACACTAGAAGCTGAAAACTGTCTCAATAAGTTCACAAATGTGAAATACTAACTTCACTTTCAGTGGTAAACAATACATGATAGTGAGGAACATATAGGGGACATTGAAGACAGTGTGTATTGACTGAACCCATTTTACAGGGTGTGTATCCAAGAATGGTATATATTGTGTTGAATGTGAAATGTAGTAACAGTTAGTTTTGTCTCTTTAGTTTAAGAAAACAGTTGTATGAGAATTAACAGACATTCCGATCAAATAAAAAGGTCAGACAAACATTAAAACATACTGTTTTATTCATTGGAAGCTGAAAATGTGCAACAATGCCTCTAACAATACCATAATACATATAAATATGCACATCCTTATTTCTTTCCTTGTGCTTTTTTTTCCTTATTTCTACACATTTCCTTTTTCGAATTGTTCCAAAAATCCTTTTGAACATCTAACTGACTGTTGATAACACTTTTCAAATCCTTGCGCATCACTGTCCTGCAACAAAACAAATGCTACAATAATAAAGAATAAAATAGTGTCATTACTTATTTTCATTTTTGTTTAGTATTCCCAACTCCTACTTATTACATGAAGAAAATGATAAATGTAAAAGACCAAGACTAGTTTTAGACCTATATGAGGTTCTTTATCATGAGCACCTGCTGGTTGCAGTGAGGTCGCGTTGGGAGACTGGTTAAGCCTGTACATATATAATTATGTGTAAAAACAATCACAAAACATTTAATAGTGAAATAGATCCGTAAGGAAAGAGATGTTGGGCACTTGGTGCCCTCTGCTCACCCTGTAGGGGACCTAGCAACATAAAAAAAAACTATATCTTATGTTCAGAAGGTGTCTATCTAACTGCTGTTTTCATTGTTTTATTTGTTATGCACAATACATAGATTAGAAGGATAGTAAAGTTTTTATAAAAATATGTATGTAACATCACACCTGTAATCTCCGAAGGGTTAGGCAGAGAAATATTGTACACTACCATGTTTCATCAGTTACATTTGAGTCTCATTGAATAGGTGGTGACCCTTTTGCCATACTCTGGGCATTGATCCAGACTCCGAGTCACTACTAGAAATTCTAAATTAGAAAATTCCCATAGTACCTGACCCGGGAATTGAACTCAGGACCTCCTATTCGGCAGTCACGGTTGCAACCACTCGACCAATGAGACAGTTACAAATATGTAATTTTTTAAAACCATGGCATTCCCACATTGTCTATTATGGAAAAGCAAACATTAGTTCCACATTCAGTATTAAAACAAAAATCCATACACGAAAACCACAATTTATTTACATAGGTTCAGAGAGACCATAACTGTTAGTGCTACTTGTAAGTTTATGTTAAACATTTGTTATCATGATTATCAACACTTATTATTCCACTCGAATGATAAGGGTTAAAGCCAGTCTGACAGATTAGCCAAGTCTAGATTGAAGATTGCAGATTTTACAGAATGTTATGGAAAACCTAAGGTGTGCAGATTTCATTACATTATTTTCTTTTATGTTACAGCAATATTTGACAAGTCTTAGAGTCTAAGGTGTACAGGTTCCTTTAAGTTTTCTTTCACAGTTACAGCAATATTAATCAAAAGGCTAAAGTTGTGTGTAGATATTGTAACACCTATACATACATACATAGTATGGATCTCTTATTATTCTGTCCCCTTGAGGATCAAACTGTCCAAACAGCAGAAGTTTAGCCTTAGATCCTTTTGGTGCTCTCTTGTTGAGATCCTTCATGTTGGCATCATCCATTCCAAAAATGTAATCATAGTGGTTAAAATCTTCTGATGTTATCTACAATAAAAAAAAGCATAGATTACATAAGACTCCTCATTTCACAGTTGGTTCAATAAAGTATTGATATATTGCTGTTTACATATATCACTTCTATGTGACTAAAAAATAAAATTTTTAATATTTTGTATGACATTATTGCTCACTTCTTTTAATCATCACAATTTTTATTTCATGCTATGTTTCTGGAATGACACCATGAACAAAGTTTAAAATGGTATATGAAATTTATACTCGTGTTCATTCTCTAAATTCACATCAGGTATAGTGGAACATCAGGAAGCAACTAAACGAGACAAAAATTATTGTCTGTTATGTTTTACTGCTGTCATGTAATCCATACCTGTCTTGCAGTGTTATTATAAGGGACGTCATGATTTTTCATGGTGTCTAATGCTCTCCAGTCGGGAGGATTGCCCACATGCCAGCCTCCAATAGCTGCACTGTCGATTTCCCACTGATCACCCAAATTTTGTTCATTAACAGTCTTTTGAAATACTCCTTCCGCTATTGGTGAACGGCAACTGTTTCCTAATAATTGGATAAGAATATACAATAAATTGTAAAAAATTACGACAAATATCTATGTAAATTTAAAATTACTTGAATATCACTTACCCAAGCATATAAAAAGAGCTTTTTTTTTACCTTCGGCCATAGTATAATTTTCGTTAGTAAGCTTTCGTAATTATCACTAAATACACAAAAAAATTTTGAACTCCGTACTTAAACTTTAAAAGTTCTTTACTTAACAATGTGCACCAGTCAACAATTAAAATTATGCTTACGTTAGCAAACGTCAATGTGACATTTTTTAGGTACGTGATATTAATAAGTGCGTACATTCAGCCAGCGTGAATTAATTATGACGCTATTGTTTGAATATTATAATTTATTTTTAGTCATATTAACATTAAACCAACTACTAATGTACCAAAACAATCATTTACATATATTTACGATACAAAACTGATGTATTTATCTGACATTAGAGGTATTAAAATTCTTAGGTTTATTTTAACGATTCTTTTCGCTCAATTTACACGCTAGTGATAGCAAACTTGATCCTTACCATGCAGATGTATTAATGAAAAATGTAGACATCGATAGATAAGTTCGATCTTATCGATGTTGTTATTGGTTTTTCTGTGATTTGAAGACACGTACGATAAACATGATTCCAGTATAGGCCAATAAATAGGTAGAGCTATTTATTATAACATACATCACACCTGTGTTAACTCAAGTAATAGGCAGAGGAGTGTATGTCATTTCCACGATTCATCTGTGATTTTATTCGTCCCACCATGAAACAGGGTGCTACCAACTAAATTCACGTTAGAAAAACCCAACAGAACCTAACTTAAAATTGAACCCAAGACCATTCTATAAACAACTGTGCTATCAATCACAATAGCAGTGAGGCAGTGTATTTATTAACTTAATAAAAATTGCAGGCAATGTTGTATTTATTTTACTGTATATTAACAATCATAAACATTTTTAATATTAAATCAATCATATCTTTTTTCCTTTAGTTCACCAACATTGTTAAATACCAATGTTCTCAATCTCTTATTAGGAAGCCTAGGAATTCTTTCCAATGCATAGTCTATGAGTTCCTCCAGTGGCACTCTTAAAGTCTCTTTGTGATTTCTAAAAACAGAAGCCCAGGCTTTATATAAAAAAGCATGTGTAAAGCCATCCGGAAAGTATTCTAATAAATCTTTCCATCTGATATCACTCCATACTTTGTAGGATGATTTTTGTAACCTGAAAATAATATTTAAAGTCAATTCAAAATTATAATTTTCAATTCGGATGTGTTGCTAACACAACTTACTTGTGGGCAATTTTTTTTCTAATTTTATTTATTTTTACATCTTTCCTAACAAATATCTGCACATGTAATTTATTGTACCCAAATTTCTGTAAATAAATGTATTGATGGTTCATATCCTTTTCAAGTTTTAACCAAACAGATTTATCAAATGTTTTATACTTCAGCTCTTCTAAGGGAAGTTGTGTATATTCAAGGAGTAAATTCAAAAACTTGGTTGCCAGTGGCAATTTCCACCTTATTCTTTTTTTTACTTCTTGTCCTGAAATTTGTTACGAAGACAAAAATGAAGCAATTTCGTAAATGCAATTGTAAATTAATTTAAATATAAATAAAAATGTACCATAAACATACAAATTTGCAATAAATTGATAATTCAAGTCATTGGAATTCAAGTCATTGAATGAAGAAATTTTAAATTTTTTTGCAAACCCCTATAATATAAATTATAAATAATAGTAAAAATAAATATAATATAAACCCCTATATTACCCCTACTGGTTAAACCTGCTGTGACTTTTAATGCAAAACAGACACAGTGTGAAATCATCTCAATAATTTGATTTAATAGAATTGTTTCAGTTTGTTACAATAGTGTTAAAAATTTCTTTCAGTCTTTCATTGCAGAATATGCGATGTATGTCTCCCTTAGATGGGAACCAGATTTTTCAAAGTGTTTCTCAATGTCATTATTATGGTGCCCCTAAGTTATTATTATTAATCATTATCAGTCCTGTAAGTCCCATAAGGGTCTTGGTGTAATATGCATGTAATGGAAAATTTTATATGTCGAAGGTACACAACACTTACCACGTAATTGTTCTTCTAATTTCTTGTAAATACCTCTGGGATCTCTACCAAGAACCATAGACAATATAGGGACAGCATTCCTCGGGTTATGATAAAAGCAAACTTCCATCAATTTCTCCTCCTGCATTGAGTAATGCCCTCTTACAGGACTTCCGTAGCGAGTCACAACATGTTTATACACCTGATACAGAGTTCTTTCTAGACCTTGGGATAAGTATGCAGTGACAAAGCGTCGGACTCGTTCCTCAGGTGTATGTGGACTTCGACTCTTGGTTGTATTTTTCCAGCGCGCAAAACACTCAGGTGTATTTGGTATATTAAATTCCTATGCACAGAAATACACTTATACCATGATAAAATAAAAATGTGCAATCATTGCAGAAAAGTAAGGTCAATTATTAAAATTTTAATCTATTCTGATTTCAATGTATTGCTATATATTACGAACTGTAAAAACATAGTTTTACGTAAATAGGACAAGGCAGTAGGAGTAACTATTGATGAACTCATGCAAACCTTTCTAAACTTTCGCCAATTCCTATGCATTCGGTCGCTTTCTGCTTTGGAAATTTTATCTGTTCGAAATTTTTCTCCATTTTCATCATTAGAAGGTAATACAGGTCGAGTTAAGCTATTAGATTGTTGATACCACGGTTGTTCCCATGTTACTTCCATGTACTGTATTTTTTCCATTAGGAGCTGAGATAAAGTTTATTTCATGTCATTAAAAACATATTATTTAGGTGTATATTATAATATTAAGGTTTGTTATTAAACAAGTTAATTTTTCTACTTCACCTCTATAAATGTTTCATCTTGAGCTTGTATGTAGTCAACATACATTAAAACGGTTTCCATTGCAAATGGGTCCGTAATATCATCTATACTGTTAATTACTTCACTTAGCTCCATATTAAGTAATTTATAATGATTTGCTCTGTGCCCATACACCGACTCGGTATGCGTTACCCGGTTACCGTCATATCGTTATCATTTACTCTGACGGTGACAACTGACAAGTGACATCAGATGACAGCGATATGTATTTTTTATAATTATAATAGGATTAGAGTATTTTTGCATAATCAGTCTGAAAGACTGATGCATTATGGATGGGTGCATCTAATCTATAAAAGGTTAGCATTTTATATCGAGCGCTATCTATATCTTAAAATATAGACAATATTTTAAGACTAATAACGATTTACCTTTTTTTAGCAATGTATTCTAATAGTTATACTTCATATCGTTACATCGAATTAATTATACATTTAATCGACTGAATAAGGGGACATTACAACTTACTAGGGAAGAAAAAAATTATTTAGAATATTAGAATATTCACATGGCTGTAAAGTATATTTCTCTGTGGTCTCAGGATTATAGATAGATTAAAAAAAAACCCGTAAAATAACCCTATTTTGTTGGAACACAAATAAGAGCAGGGAAAAGAAAACAAAATGATTATTACATATTATGCCACATTCTTTGCTTTTTACATTGTTATATAAACAGTTATAGGCTCAAATTTTGTATCCTTATTTCATAAGCAAAATTATTAAGGTACTGTATTATTGCGCATCGCGAAATTATTTTTTCTAAACATTGCTTAAGTCAGAGTTGTTACCACAACACAATTTAGTGAAGTTACTTGAGATAGTCTAAAAGTTTCCATTACCTTAACTTGTTATGGATTTGCAGGCGAAATCAAATGGGACAATAAGCAAAAAAGATGTTTGTGTCACACGATAAAAACATAAATAAGAGAAAATTCCAAAAGCCCAATATTTTGAGAAGGAAATCCAAGGTTCCTTCAGTAAAATTAACATTTACCGCAGGATCTGGTGAATCTCCAGAAACAAAATCTCTCTTGTCCCCCATACTTGTGAATGAATCGAAGGTTTGTGATTTGCAAGGAGAAAAAGGTCCTAAACGTAAAAATTATAAACCAGTGCAAAATGTAAAAAAAATACCACCAAGACTAGACGACATCATTCCATGTGAAGTCCAAATAAGTGCTGTTGAAGGAAATAAAATTGAAGTCAATGCCAAAAATATTTTTCAGTGTGTTGGGAATAACACACTCATTGCCAGTAAGTAGTTAATTAGATATTTACAGATATAAAGATCCAAGTTGTATTTTGAATAACATACTTTACTTTTTATTTTGTAATAGTAATAGCTCTTATGAAATAGCTATTATTTCAATCCACTGCATCCAATGCTATTGCAAAAATCTAAATCTTCAGTGCTATCATTTGTCATACAAAGTTTTGGTGTTTAGTACCGTAATGTGTTTCAGAGAAATTTGGCATATCTTAGTTTGGAAGAAAGAAAAATAGTTTAATAGTTTTATTGAATACTTTGGTGTAAATACAATATTAAATTGACAAAAATTAAGTAATCACTATGAAATGGAACAATACTTAATTTTCAAATTTTTACCCCTATGGTGAAAACTATTCCTATTGTAGACGATAAAGAAGAATGTCTACACATCCTTACTATGAACTAAATAGTCAAACATTGATTGTTGTTAATTTAATTGTAGGTCAAGAAGAAACCGAAGGCCAAAACTCTGTAAATGTTGAATCATTTCTTGTTAGCAGTGCAGCTGGAAAGGTGAAATTAATTGTTCTTCATTAATATCAGGATTGCCTAATAAGTTTAAAAATAATAGATTAATGATTAACATTTTGATGGCTGTAATGGTAGGAGCTTAGTGGAGTGATATTTGACAGACCCATGTCCAACAGCGGAGGATAATGGGATGATGAATGAAATAAAATTTTATATATGTAGATGTATTTAAGATAGTATTAAATATTGTGTGTGTTTTGTTACACATGACCTATATGTGTACCATATTAACTCATATGTTTTTTGGGATGGCCTAATTAGTTTTAGACCTATACAAGGTCCTTTATCATGAGCTCCCGACAATTGCAGTGAGGCTAATAACCTCATCAGCTGGCAAAATTAAATTTATTTTAGATCCTTCTAGAGCCATTAAATGTGAATTTATCAATATATATTGATTTATTATATACAATGATTAAAAATATAATGCAAAAGTTTAATATTTATCATTTTTCAGAATATAACATTACTTGAACATGAAATATTTCAGCCTAAATCTGTTGATGTCCAAGGGAACCAAAAATGGTGCTTCGATTTTGTTAACAATACATCAAAGCTAATTCTAGAAGAATGTAAGTTTTGGCTTCTCTTTGTGTATGGTATAGTTTATGTTAGTATAGTGTTACTTTAGCCTTCGCACTGCTTCTGCATATTTGTATATCATGTTTGCATGTCGCTTATTAACTGTTTACTTTAAGTGACAAATAATTATGTCCTACAATAGAATAGGTGGTGAGCCTATTGTCATACACAGGACTCAGATCCAGACTTTGAGTCTCTACTAGAAATTTGTCCTAGAAATCTAAGTTATAAAAATCCATCAATACCTGATGCGGGATTCGAACCCATGACCTCGCAATCGGCAGTTACACTTTGCAACCACTCAGCCATTGAGGCATCAATGATTAAATATAGCTAATTATTAAGTTTTTTATTATGAATATGATTTAGCTACTTCTGATTTCTACATCACTTTCCAAATGTCATAATAGATATTTAATTTAAATTTTCAGTGTCATGATAAAAATTGTTTACCTTTTATTTAATTGATCTGTTTTCTCTTTGGAAAATGTAAAATTCCCCCCTATTTTTTCTACATTTTTGCTCTCTGTACAAATGTTTGTAACCCTCGCAACAACCTGTTATTATCTACTTTCACAAGGACTCCCATGAATTATAGTTTAACAACATCACTTTTTAATACTATAATTCGATATATGGAAAAATTTCATCATCTCATTATTATTTATTAGGTGATGGATCCAAATTAGAGGGTGTGTATCTGGAGCAGAAACCAGATGTCATCACCACCATGGTCCCACTGTCAGCCGTGTCTGCGGTGCAGCAAATAGGCTCTTACATTGTGCCAGCTAAACAAATTTCCGATGAACTGACTGTTCAAAAACTGTCTGTAGACCAATTTTTTGCAAAATCTCATAAATTTAAGGTAAGTATTTTCTAATTGCTCAATTAATTTCTGTGGTTAATTCTTATTTAATTGATCTGTTAAGCTTCTTATCTTCCTTTACTCCTTTGTGCAAGTACTTTTTGATATGAGTTTATTGTCACTGATTGAAGATGTGACTATCAAATAGACAAAAGGTTTGATCCTAACACTGAGTATTCAACTGATTCTTTTTGTTAGAAACAGGTGAAGACAAAAATGTTATAGCCAAGAAAACATGTTCTCTGGATAAATAGTCTTATGTTAGTAGAAGCAAATTTCTCACTGATTTTTATTTTTGTAGTGTGAAGTGCTTGATTGTGACAAGGAGTTCATGAGTGAGCAAAAGTTGAAGAAGCACAAGAGTATCCATAACAAGGAAATCAACAATCGTGTCCATAGACAAACTACAGTAGAATGTCCAGTTAAGAAAATTCTAGAAGATGGCAGCGAGGTCTCTTGTGGAATAATCTTTCAAACAAGAGACGATTTGATGAAGCATTTGAATGAAGAACATAAACCCGAAGATGCTGTTTATAGGTATATTATATATGTTAAATTTTTTAATTCCTACTGGTATCACCTATAATGGTTACAGGGTTTCATTTTTAATTTCCATTGAATAAAATTTATATTATCTGGACATAATTATTTAAAGTAAATAAGAACTGTGTTCATAAGATTGTCCTGATGCAAGCTGAACCTGCAAATATTTGAAATTATGGTAACATAAGCAGCATACTCTTATTAGGAAAATTAGAGATGATACTGCTGTTGTTAAATTCAGATTTTTTTAATGTATGTTCATATTATGAAATACAATTTTTTTATAATATCTACAGACAATTTTTTGCTATTACATATTTAAATAATAATAATCAACCCATTTATAATTCCACTGTTGGAATATGGTTCCCCTCTCATAGTGAGAGGGTTAAGGCCATAGTCTACCACACTGGTCAAGTGTGGGTTAGCAGACTTCACACACCACAGAAAAGATTTTTTTTTTTTTATAAATTCTAAAGCGTACAGGTTTCCTCACGATGTTTTCCTTCACCGCTAGCAAGTGATATTTAAATTTAAAACGCACTTTTGTAAATAGGTGCGCGCCGTGGATTTGAACCCAGCACCCCCGAGTGAGAGGCTGAATTCTTAACCACCAGGCTATCACTGCACT
>DWJK01001057.1:0-18349 GCA_018248815.1 Croniades pieria auraria | reverse complement strand
TTAACCCTCTCAATATGGGAGGAGACTCATATTCCAACAGTGGAATGTTAATGGGTCGATAAAAAAAAAAAAAAACTTGACTTTATGTGTCCAAAGTTCGCCCAAACAGAGAATTGCTGCATGGGATAAATAATGTTTTATAGGGTATATTAATTATTTTATCTTAATTTATTACTTATAATAAATACATCAATTTATTACAAATTCATGTGAATAGTTCAAGGTATTATCCATAAAAATTAATTTATGAGCACAGTATCGTATAAAGTAAAAAAAGCTTCTGTCAATTAGCATACCATAAGTGCTAAACCATACACAGAGAGGGAGATATCTTTAATTAAATAATCTGGCGCGCGATCGGTACTAACATTTCGACTTAGCCCTCAACGTAGCCTGCCGTAATTATACTACTTTACTATAGGCCAGTGCTTTCCGAACCTGAAACTAAAACTAGCAAAACGGTTTCTTTAACCTGAATATATTATGTGGACTAAACATTATTTGACAACATAAATAAATATTGTTGTTTTTATTACAATAAATCATCATAACCATTAACTTTAGATGTTTTGGTGGGGCAGAGCTCCTTCTACAGGGAATGCTGTATTAGGATGAATAATTATAACAAGAAGTACCGCAACATATTGACAAACGAATATAATTTAAAAAATAAATGAGACATAGTGATGTAGCTTTCAAAAGGCCTGATGTAATGATGTAAGATACCTACATAGGTTATACCTACTGCAATCTGAGTACTTTCATTAAAAAGTTAGTAGGACGAAACAAACTCATAGCCTCAAGTTACGATATTGCTGCATTCATTTGCATTAGGAATGTGTTATAACAAAGGAATAATAAAGTTGACTGCCTCGTTGGTCGAATGGTTGCAAGCTGCCGATCGGGAAGTCCTGAGTTTAAATCCCGGGTCGGGTACTATTACATTTTTCTAATTTAGAATTTCTAGTAGTGTATGGAAATAGACTCACCACCTATTCCATGGGACTTAAACGAAACTGGTGAAACGTGCGAGTGTACTACACTCCTCTGCCTACCCCTTCGGGGATTACAGGCGTGATGTAACGTTAATAAAGTTCCTTTTGACATGAGATTAATCGATTCTTTAGTTTGTAAAGATCACTTTACAATAAGGTGTTATATGCATACTATTAGAAATGGTAATAAGGATAATAAGGTTTGCTTTTCCGAGTATAACGTTTGAGCACCAAGGTCCCGGGGTGTATAAGGTCTATAAGGTGTATGCGCCGGGTTCCGTAGCAGATGTGTTGGTCCTCGTTAGCGGACAAGCGCGCCGTTCTGCCTACATCTTAATTAAGGGCCGCGCTCGGCGCACAGCGCGGCAGGAAGGCAGGGCGCGCGAAACTTGCGACTCGGACCGCTTACTTCACATTGAGATGGGTCAATACTTTTATTTTTATAATGGATATTGATATATAATATGAAAGGTTTCCTATTGTTTTGTTATAGGCATTATATTTTCAGAACGTATATTTCATATGCATTTTCCACTGATGTAGGTAATAAAGAAATAAATGTAATGGCGCTCACAGAAAAGGTTCTATGTTCAGCAGTCAGACGGGTAGATATTGACCATGATGAATCAAAAGAAAATTATTATTAATACGTTAAAACTGTAAGAAATACCTATTATATTAAAGGGTAGCTGAGCCTCTAAAGCATATACATAGTTTTAGATTAGGAAGATATTAAGGTAATGGGGTGGCGGGTATTAGTAACAATTGGCCATTGCCGCCCATGGTACCTGTAACCTGGAACTTTACTATTACTGAGTAGTAGCTTTTTAAATAGAGCTTTTAGTGAAATAAACGGTAAAAAATCTGTATGAATAGGACTGCTTGTAATAACATTAATTTAATATTAAAGTTTAAATAAAAGAGAATGAACTAAATATCCCTCATGTTAAACCTTTATGAAATAATATGTAGTTGCCCAACGTAAGCAGCAAGAGTTCGTCTCAATACAATAAAGTTTTCATTGTATTTAAATACAACGTCTTGTTATTTCAGTTGACATTTCACAAAGTTTAAACGCTTTAATGATCCTAAATTCCCTTTTACGTGTACATTATTGGAGGCTATCGGTGCGTTGATTGATCACCCATTGAGATCTGATCTCGCGAGATTTAAGGGATATTTAACGAGTGTGGACTTTATGAGTCATACGCGTGCAGCTATACTTAGTATAGTCTTATGTAAGATAGACTTGATAACAATTATATCGTTATATCAGTTATTGAACGTTATTAACGATAAAGATTTGCATTTACACTATAGAAGAATTGGTAACTGATGATTTGTGTGATATTCTCGTGAGAAGATGCGGTATCAATATATGAGCTAGAAGAAGAGATATTTTTAAAATTATTAAACTCGTGCTCCGAAGGTTTCTGGCAACCATACAGACTTATTAGGTCGAATATTGATGACCAATTAAGAGCTGTGTTCGAGCAATCTCGGCTCGGCGAGAGATAAGAGCATTTGTTGGTGTCTGGCACCAGACAACTTTATGCTAATTCGGTATTCACCCAGTCAATGGCGCAGACCGGTGGTCTCATTACTGATTTTCACCTCTTAATTTTTTTAAAGCTCGGCAGGACAGCTCTTGGTGCCCTCTGCCTACCCCGGTAGGAACTGGACATGTTTACATATTTTAATAATTTTCCAATACCGTGTGCAGGTATCACTTTTGATTTGACTATTAGAATAAACGTAAAAATGTAAATTTATCCATAGTTATTATCTTCGCATATTATTTTTATTTTAATCTTTCAGCCAATCTTATCTTGCCTTAATGTATACTAAGACTTAGAAGAAAATGTATACATTTATTTTTTGTTGCAATTTTATTTGTACGGCAGAAAAAATATCTATCGACAAGATTGAAATAATAAATGTGCTATTTTGCAGGAAAAGTAATGTTTTTTGGATTCAAATAACTACCTAAGTCCAAAATTTCTATTCTTAGCTAAACTATGCATAAGTTGTTTAAATTTTTCTGCCAATGAATAAAATAATTATTTGATATCGTTGAAATTGACGGACGCACCCAAACTCTTTATCTCTGACTAATTTCTTCATTTTTTGGTATGATTATTGTCCTACTTGTCGTAACTATCCTCGGTTATAACTCACAATCGCGCCAGGAGTGTCTGTATGAGTGATTGCATACGCAATGGAACGTACCATTCATTCCCGCTTAAGTGCCTCACCATTCTATTCTTTGATTTCGCCATATTTATGAAGATTGCCACCAATCACGCCTACCCCAAGAATCAATGGACGCCAAGTTTCCATAGCGGAGATTTATTAGCCTCTATTCGAACATAATCTTCACTAATTCACCGTAGAAAAACGTCGAGTTTATAGCCATCTGGACAATCGAATCTTTGTCGCTCGCTTCAATATGTTTTAAATGACTTCTCGAGACGACCGGCCCTGACGACTATCCTTTTATGACTGGCTCGGAACCGAATGCCGATATATTTATTTTGAATTAAGAATAATTTCTTTTTTAGCTGCCGTCTGTGGACGTGTGCCGCGCATTAGGAGCCTTTGTCGATGTTATATTAATGAAGGTCGGATGGTATTTTTCTTTTTATTCTATACTGGACTACCGCATAGTTGGTCACGAGGTAGGTTTTATTATGCCCAACTGGATTGTTAACTGGCCGTTTGACATAAAGGAGTGAAATTGAAAAATTAAAAAATTTAATACTATTATATAACTAATTTCGAAAAATCCCTTACAATTGAATTACAAAGAAACAGGGTTTCAGGCGATTTTTTAAAAGCATTGGATTACGTATGTACATATATTTCGAAAATTAATATGTGAGATTTTCGTAATTAAACATTCTCCAGATCTCAACCGATATCGATTGATATCGATTATTCATTTCAATTATGGGATTGTAACAATGGCCTCATAGTGCGTATGTCTTGTATGCTTTCCATAAACAAGCTCAAATTATATAGGTAATTGGCCACATTCATCACTAATATTCAACAAATTATTTTTTTTTTAAATATTTGGCAAACTATCGGTAAATTTGAAAAACTGGCCACACCTATGTGCTGTCACGTATTTACCCAGATTCACACATAATGACAAACAGTAGAACATAATATTTATTAACGGACGTATGTTTTTATAGCATCAAAGCGAAATTCACATCAGTCAATAAGATTTCACAACTGAATAATACCACATCACGAGTCATTCCGTACCACAAGTCCATTGTTCTTCACAGATTAAGGGACAAAGGCGTACTGACTTTGCATTAATAATTGCCAGCGCACCGCTAATTGCCAGTGTGCTGGCGAAACACAAAGATTAAGTTGACAGATAAGGCTGATGCGGTCCTCGCTGTTTGTGATACTTTAGTATTGTACTACCGTTTTACATTTATTTTTCTTACCATTGTGTTAAAAGTTAATCATTTTAAAATATCTCTTTATTTCTAGTATGGTCAGCAAAATTATTCATTTAGAAGCCTACAAGATTTTATACCCAATAATGTGGGGATAAAATAATTTTTGACAACAAATTTCATAAACATCATCATTAATCCTTATATAGTTCCACTGTGGGACGCGCTGTCGGCCACGCTGCTCAACTGCACTTTGCACATATGTATATCTAACTTGTAACGTCACAGGTATGTTTTGTAGTACACAGTTGGTAATCTTCAGATCTGTTTTAGAAACCATACGATTAACATTTCGTATTTAAGAGGAGACACGCAGAAAACATTTTGTTATATCATTTAATTCCGTACTGCACGTCTTACTTTAGATGTTATCTGAGTTATTAATCTACTAGCGCGAGTGATATCTTTATCCATTACACGCCCATGTTTTTAGCACTCGCTTCTCACTCATACGCAATCTAGGATAATAAATTACATTATTATTAAACAGAATTATGGTTCGATATATAAACATAAGCAGGGTTTAAAATAGTTTAGTTTTAAAATTAGTAAAATCGAGGTAAAAACTTACGCTCGTTATTGAAGTGAGACACCCTTAAAGTTTTTTGCGCAATAAACGATATGTAGTAAATAATACAGAATCCGATTCTGGATGGAGAAAGAATGCATCCCTTGACGTGTGCTGGATATCAGGATGTTATAAAATGATGTATTCGGTGTTTAAAATATGTTGATATATCGACAATTTCTTAGGCGTGCTGCCAACATGACAACCACCTTGCGAGGGATGGATGTTGGTAAAGGGTTTAAAACACTATCGTCTCTTATGTGTCCTTGCATAGGAATGGTCTAGTCATGGTTGCTAATTGTTCTTAATTCAAAATATTCGTCATTCCTTATCTTAAAAGCTATTCGACAAGTTAACTAAACATTTAAGTGCCTTTGATACCATTTTTATTTTAATTATAAGAAAAAGCTTTTAATTTTATGCATTTCCATCTCATATTATCATTTCATTTATAATATGTGTTTAAATATTCTTACAATGTTTGATCTTTGCCCGCCCGTCACCAAGCACCTAAAGGTTTCGCTAAACATGAAAACAAACGGACGAACCAAACATTGCCGTTTTTGTATTTTTACCCTGTTCTTGTTAAAAGAACATTATTTATGTTTGTTTGTACTTAACATCCTGGCAAATATTTATACGTTTTGTCCTTAATTAATGGGTGTGCACATTTTAATATGTCTCTGAAAAATCTCTTATCGTTCCACTGTTGGATACGTGTCCGTATCAGAATGAGAACGATTTATGCCATAGTTTGCCAAGCTGGTCCAGTGTGGGTTGGCGAACTTTCTACGCCTTCGAGAACTTTATTACGGAACTGTAAGATGTGCAGTTTTCACACGATGTTTTCTTTCTCTGTTACAGCTAGTTATATTTAATTTTAAAACGCACCCTTATTTCAAAAGGCGCATGTCATGTATTGAACTCAGGACCGCGGAATGAGGGTCTGAACCTTAAAGCATTTACGAGTACTTTCTAGGAAATTACTTAAAACATACATACGTTTAGATAAATCTACCAGATGGTAGATATCATTTGAGGATTACATCTTTGCATTTTCTTCTGTTAGATCTCGGCTGTGTCAGTCTTTCATAGTTGTTCACATCACACAAATATTTGTCCTGGGTGGGAATGGAACTCACGATCCCCAGCTCAGCAGTCATATTCGCTAACCGCTTGTCCAACGAGACAATCAATTCCAGTATTTGAAATTCCATATGCGACGGTCGCCACTTACCGGTGGCAGCGCGGCTATCTGTTTGTTTTGGTTATTATTTATGAAGAATTTCCATTCCAGCTTTGTGCGTGTGAATATTAATACTATAATTACGAGTTCAAATATTTATTGACTGTATCGATGACCGAACACCGCGACGGCGATACATTATAGCGCGTTCACACCTGCTGGTTTTATCTATTTTAATCAAGCAAACATAAATTTGTTCATTTTGGAAAAAAATGTGGAAGTGGAGAATAACGTTCTTCAGTTTAAGTGCAGGATATCTTTTCGCTATTTATCACGTTTATTACATAATACGTACGATATCTTTTACAATACTACCATACCCATTGTTCAGCGCGAATACATGTCCCGAGCCTACTATTGTAATATGTGGTGGAGGTGAATCCCATACGAGCCGAAATATCTCTATAAATACAGATCTGACGTGCTTTTTTACATTCGTCACTCCAGGAACTCATTTCGATCAAATAGGTCCAGATTTTATTAATGATTATATTAAAACTAGACTTAGCTTCAATTCAATTGCTATAGCAAGCCAAATAAGGAAAATGTTCGATAGTAACAGTGGAAACACGTCTTAAGCGGATGTGTGAACAGTGACGCAATGTTGATGAACATTTCGTACCAAAGCACATTGTATATTGATTAGAGAACATCAATCTCTCGTTTTATTGAGTTGGATGGCTTTTTGAATAAAAATTTCATATAATTCTATTTACTTCTCCATTTAGTGGTGCTATTCTCGTGATGGTAATACCAATGTAACAAATGTCAAGTATTCAACATGTGTCATTTACAAACCCGTTTCAAATAAACGAGTACCTACGTGATTTATGAATAGGTATTGGTTTTTTCACATTGTTCTAAGCATTTGTTATGAATCCAATTAGTAATTGCAAACCGCAAATAAAACACCCACGCAACACAAATTTCCCGCATTATGCGGTTATTATAAATAAGAACGTAAACAACATGATACGTTGTTTAAATGAAATATTTGTACCTACCCACATTCTTCTAGTGATGTCATAAAAATATTAAAGTGCTTCATTCATTAATTGTTATTACTATAAACGTATCATCACGCCTGTTATCTCCGAAGGGGTAGGCAGAAGAGTGTAGTAGCACACTCCTACATTTCACCAGTTACGTTTACGTCCCATGGAATAGGTGGTGGGTCTATTACCATACTTCGGGCACAGACCAGACTCTGAGTTACTACTAGAAGTTCTAAATTAGAAAATCCATTAGTATCCGACCCGGGATTTGAACCCAGAACCTCCGGACCGGCTGTCGCGCATGCAACCGCTCGAACAACGAGGCATTTTATTATTTACTATAATCGTAATACTACGTTATCATTAATGCCCTACGTATTCTTAATAACTTTATGCATCAGCTTTATTAGTACTTATTAGCAGCAGTTATATAGCGATTATTGCGATGTTAGTAGGTGTTGATTTAAAATCATAAATGAACTAAAAGTTGCCAGAACCGAATCGTAGACGCGCATTGCGTAACAAGGAAATACGGGAAATCTCTAGGTGCAATTATTGTCCTTTGCCTAGGATTCGTCTGTGGCAACACCATTACTAACTTCTATTTCTGCTGATAAATACAGTTTGCATTTATCGCTTTCAGCTTAGGGTTCGGTAGGTGTTTAAATGGGAATGATTGCAACTTAACCCTGAAGGACTGCCTGTTGGTCGAGTGGTTGCAAGCATGACTGCTGAACGACAAGTCCTGGGTTCGATTCCAATGTACATAGTATTAGGTTTTTCTAATTTGAAATTCCTAGCAGTGGTTCGGAGACTGGCTAACAGGCGTGACGTTACGTTTAAGTCCTGATGGTAACCTACAGGCCTGTAACTGATCACAAGGGCGAGCGCAGCTGCAGATCCACGTGCAAACTTGTATCATCAGGTAGTCTGCAATCACGCTACCTTATTATTATTGTATCATCCCGCTGGATCTATTACAGTCTCGGCAGAGAGCATCGAGTTCCAAATATCTCTATCCTGACAGACCTCATTTGCTTTTTCTCCATTCATCATTATCTTCACATACACAAACTGGTTTAGGACACTTCGGACTCTACCACTAGCCCAGTTCTGAGCTATTTAGTAAGCTGTAGGTGAGTGTTGATCCTGGTCGGCATCTGCATCCATCAACATCGACATTATATTGTATTCTAAGAGTATTTACTGTTTGGCTATTTTAAAGGCATGAATAGATGCGACGCTCACATTGTCCATCATGCTTAAAGTTATGTGTGAGGGATGCTATTAGTGGTGATTCAGAAATACTATTTCCTGGATTATCTTGCAAGTGTTAAGTTTAAGTTTTTAGTGGATTTAATTTTTTTACAGGTCCAGATGGGAAGGTGCTCTAATTTCCCTAGGAGGCGTTAATAGCAGGTGTTGGAGCTGGTGGCCGGTTCCGTCGATGAATAGACGCACTTATCACGAATTAACGCTCGCCGGTGGGAAATATTGTCTTTGCGTGTTATTGTCTACAGGTTGTTTCTTTGTTTTTATGAAGCAAAAATTCCGCCTTTCTGTATTATGCCTGTACCTCGCCAAAGGAATGAACAGAGGAGTGTAGTATACTCATACGTTTCACCAGCTAAGCATAAGTAGGGTTTTAAAAAAAGTTTGTTTTACAAAGTTATTAAAAACGAAGTTAAAAATTCGCGATCGTTGTTAAAGCGGAACATCCTTATTTTTAGGGCTGCCACTGTCTAATGGTGTGTTATAAAATATTTCAGGTATTCAAAGTGCAAAGAAAGAAGAACTTGGGCGGTTTGTAAAGTATATTATTGCTACAGATAACATTTTCTGTGAAGCAAGGAACATACGTGACATAGGGGGTTAGCCCTACTGGCGTACACCATATATACATGTATATAAAGTTACTTATTTTAATATCGACGTAAAACGCAAGATATATTATTCAATATTTTTTCTCCAATTATATTTCTCCAATTACATCACCCTTCGTTATCGGAGTTTTAAAGCCCTGTGGTTTTGTCAACACAATGCAAATGGTGCTGTGACCTTGACCGGATACTGCGCCTACTACCTTTCTCCACGGCCAGGAACTGCAGAGATGCTGTGTTTTGGTTCGATTTGCTATCAGAACGTTTTTGAACAAAACCCTTGTTTAATATCTTTTTTTTCGAACGAGGTGTTAAAAGCAATTAGCGAGTATTTTTCATGAATGTTACTTTTTTATCTATTAGTAATTGTACGTTGCAGTTCATTTGTTAATACTGACGCTGCCTGTATAAAAAACTAATACTCACTTCCTATTGGCTAGTAAGTAAATTGTTCAAACAGCGTCTTAGTAGCGTGGGTACTGTCTAAGGCAAACACGGGGAAATAACATTAGCAAATTGTGTAAACTGACGCCAAATGTTGTGAGAACTCGCTGTGGGAACCGCGACGTGCACAGTACTTAGAGCTTTTATGTATTACATGTGTTTGTAAATAGATAAACGCTAGAGATGGGATACAAAGACACAGCTAAAAAGAGATAAATTGGATACGCAATTCTCTCTAGTACATGAATATGACCTATAGATTTGAAATTTGAAATTCGAACGCTTCGAACGAGTATACTTTACATACTGGAGATATAGACTGGGGTCGAATACCAAACCGAATGAGATTCACGGTAAGGTTTCGCGCACGTAAAGCGACTGGCATGCTAATTAACTCGATTTTCACTTTTGTAAGTCAGATGCAATATTGTATGAGGTATTCTTAAATAACTTGTTGTTACAATTATTTGATTCCAAAGAGTATCTACTTTTGTAACCCAAGAAGTGTGTCCACACATATCCGTGGACTACTGACTACTGGCCAGTAACAAAACCGCACTTGGATAAAAAGAATGAATCCTTCCATCCGTTTTCGAGCTATTAGTGCAGAGGCGCGTAGAGCGCGGGTGCACGGGTAATTGTATAGTTAGGCGCGAGTGTCCCGTACCTATAATGACTTGTAATAAGTGCCACCCAGCGAGTACACGATGCGTGCTGACGTGTATGGAGACAGATTTTCTATTTACATGCACTATGACACTTGTTTGATCATTAACACAATCATCATCATCACCATTGTCATCATTACCCTCGTCGCTAACGTCATCATCACCATCCTCGTTACTGACACAAATTCCACTATTCGACACAAATCTCCTCTCAAAACGAAAAGGGTTAAAGCGATAGCTTTATATGTGCTTCTTTCTTTCTGACGGCTGCTCGCTCGCTTGCTACTTTAGTAATATAATACGGAAGTTTTGATATTTCCTATATTTAAGTTTGGTATATTATGTACTGGTCTTTCAATGAATAAAACTAGGAAGTGCAGCTATATATGCCCAATTGCAGATAAACGTAATTTTTCACTTTAGTCGATTATCTAGTAGATTTGACGAAGTAGTATCAGTTCTAAATTCTTCCAAACCCTCTGATTATCAAACATACACCTCAGTGTTGACATTCTATGGTTCTTAATTTCTGAAACACATTTTAAAAAATCTCTTCTGTCTGCATGTTTTGACTATAGTATTATCGTAACTATACAATTTCTTATCTTATCTATGACATTATACTACATGATAAGTATATATGTATTATGATCACTATCTTCATCACCAACATCATCACCATCGCCACCATTACATTTAAGTCCCCTCGACATAACCCTCCCCAACCACCACAATTGGACCATGTTTCTTGGACCCACCACCACCAGTATACTGTTATTGGATAGGGCGCTAATACCTCGGTAGCTGTCTCCACAATGCGCCACGAGTGAGGAGAGTGCGCTTTACGACTTCATTAGCGCGCGTCAAGCGGCCGGTCACGACGCGGCCGGCGAGATCGCGCGCCGATACTGCCGTCAGTGTACTCACTCACTGTATATGCTTTTCCTTGTATTTGAATATACTAATTTATTTTATGATTATATATCACTTTGCTCGACCCGCGAAACGAACCCAGAAGCTTTTAATCCGCAATTGACAACCACTAGACCAACGGGGCTATAGTTAAGCTGCTAAGAGCTGGCTTTTTATGAGTCATTGAGGCTGTAACAATAGAGTTATTACAAACGTTTCTCATTTTGAGAAGAGACCTTATGTTTACCAGTAGTTAGAAGGATAAAGGGGTTGATGATGCTGCGGTTGTGGTTCAATATACCTAAAAAAAATAAATTTTTTGTATAGAGGCGCATGCCATGGATTGGAACCCAGCTCCCCCGGAAGTATAGGCTGAATTCTAAACCACTAGGATATCACTGCTATAATTTAGAACACCGTATACGTTTCTCACTATTTAATATATGTAATTATATTTGTTTTATTGTCAATAACATTTCCAGATAAATCTTATTACATATTTATAGGTACATATGTTACATGTTTCGTAATTTACAAATGACACCTAAATTTGATTTACGATATAACTGCCTCGTTGGTCGAGTGGTTGTAAGCGCGACTACCGATCGGGGGGTCATGGGTTCAAATCCCGAGTCGGGTGCTATTCGATATTTCTAATTTAGAACATCTAATAGTGACTCGGAGTCTGGATCTGTGCCCGGTGTATGACAATAGACTCACCACCTATTCCATGGAACGTAAACGTAACTGGTGAAACGTGGGAGTGTACTACACTCCTCTATCTAATCCTTCGGGGATTACAGGCGTGATGTTACGTTTATAATTTAAAACTATTAGTGAATATTCTTTTTGTTACTTGGTGGTGGGTGGCCTACTTCCTGCTGTCACCCCAAGGTGGACTATTAAAGTATGCCCTTAAGTATTAAGTCCAACATTTAATCAACTTAGGTACCTACTCGCGGGTTTCAGTTGTACAAAAAATGTAAATAACAAAAAGAAAGTCGCAATAGCAAAACTCACCTTCCATGAGTGCTCATATATACATGAGAATACAAAAATTGTCCATACATAACATAAAATCTGTACAAGATTAGCGTCATTCTCGTCATCAATTCGTTTGTCGTTCCACCGCCAGACACGGCTCTTCTCTTAGCAGATTTAGCAGACTACAGAAGTATTACCATATCTATTGGTTGCTAAAAGTCTGTCAAACTGTTGAAGTCTAGCATGACAGAACTCATATGCCTTACAACGCCTTCTTGCACACTATGAAGAAGTCTAAAATGTGCAAATTCTCTTATCATGTTTTTCGTCACCTATTTAATGTTAAGCCGTACATTTTTGCAAAGAGATTCGTACCAGAATTTGAATCCAAGACACGGAGAGTATGAGACTGGATTCCAAAGCACTAGGCTATCCGTGCTGCCTAGAAGACTATTACCTACAGTACTAGTGTCTGTGCATATCGTTAACGAACCTGGTAGCGAGATAGCGAAGCTGGTAGTAAAGTCGTGTGCAATAAGTTAATAAGCACCGCACACGTAATTACAAATTAGAGAACGCTCGCGTCGTGATCCGAAGATAAATCCGTAGATAACTTTCCCACATAGGGCGATTCTGTACATAAGTTGTTAATTTAACCACATTATTAGGGTAACGTCATTTCATACATTAGCAAGACTCAGTAACCAATTTATCACAGAATTACAGGCACTGTTCCTACAAATTTTTATTCTATTTTATGAGTACTCTAGTAATAATAATAAATATCTAGTAATATCTGCACCGGCGGGCGGCAGTCTGATCTCTAAGAAGGTCTAAAGAGGGTCTGTGTTCTGGTAATTAGAAAGCTGATAAACTACATATGACCAAATGAATGTTTACGTACGTAGACTTTTACTTATTTATTTACTGTTATCATTAGTAGTTACGTCACAAAGTGCAAACTTATTACCTTCGATACTTATTTGCACTGCACCTAGATATAGTATTAATACTTGTTCTCATCACAATATTTTTCCAAAATGTTTTTCCTGGGAAAACTCGTACCCCTGACTCCTGCTCAGCAGTCAGTTTAACTAAAAAGTGAAAAAGCTCGATAAGTGGGTACCGCATGAATTAAATGAAGCACACCAAAAAACGCGCGTTGAGCGCTGCGTCACATTACTCAACCGTCACAATAACGAGGGAATTTTGAATCGTGTCGTTACTTATGATGAAAAGTGGATCCTGTACGACAATCGGAAACGCTCCTCACAATGGTTGAGCCCAGATGAACTGGCCAAATCCTGTCCAAGCGAAAGTAGACTCAGAATAAGGTACTGGTGAGCGTTTGGTGGTCTACTGGTGGTGTGGTATACTAGAGTTTCCTAAGATCTGGCCAGACGATTACTGCAGAAGTATACTGTCAACAATCGGAAATTGAGATGGAAAAACTAGTCGTTAAACAACCGAGACAGGTCAATTGCTCGAGCCCACTGCTGCATCACGGCAACCCTAGATCCCATACTTCAAGACAGACGATTGCGAAATTGGAGGAGCTGTGGTGGAAATGCCTCCGACACCTACTATACTCCCCGGATCTTGCTCCAACAGATTACCATTTTTTTCGGAACTAATAACAATTTCTTACTAGGGAAAAAAATCAACTCCGATGAGGCAGTCCAAACCGCCCTCAAAGAATTTGTTGATTCTCGCTCCCAAAATTTTTTCCAACAAAGGAATCATTGAACTACCTATGAAATGGCGAAAGTGCATAGATAGTAATGGTACATATTTCGATTGATTAAATATATTATTTCGTAATTTTTATTCCGTTTTATTTTCTCATTATAAAACGCTAATTTCATATGGACTTAATATTAATTATGCTTAACAAACCCGAGCCGTAGAATGGTCCTGCGGCCTGACCTTACTGCGCGCGCTTGCTTATTAACAGGCTGATTCCTTATCACCGGGACAACTTTACCAGCGGGTACGATTCTATTAAAGACAGGTTATACGATTATGTGTTAGCGGATATTTAATGCGTATTTGACTTCTTTTACTCTAAATGTATACCTTGTTACATTTTGTTACACGCACAAAAAGATAGACTTATTTTACTCTTTACCTGTAAATATCCCGGTGGAGATGTAATAATAATAAAGTAACGTGCTACCGACATACGATATATTTAAATATTCACGTCTAATTGTTTACCACGTTTGTGCTTGAGCCTATGTAAGGCTTAGCTTCGCTTGTACGAGTAGTTCAGCCAGCAATTTCTATACGCCATTCTACCGGGTGTGCAATCGTTGATTCTTACACGTACAGTACATACGTATGTTTTTTTGCAATTATATCACATAGGTAATAAACGTAACACGTAACATCACGCCTATTGCCATGCACTCACATAGGTGTAGGCAGATAATATGATTTCAACATGTAACAGTCCTGGGAAATTTCTTCCTTCCTTTGCGTTCATTAAATTCGACATGAAATTATAGTAAAATATTGATTAGAAAAAGTGAATAATTTATATAAGAATCATTAGAAGAAATAATAAAATTAGTATAATTTAATTATGTTTGTTAATAACTTAATACAAGTTATCTCTTAGTCGCGTAAAGTTTTTAATGTTTGATGGAGCTGGCATAAGGAAGTGCTTGTTTTAGAAACTATCGTACAATTAAGTGAATAGCTGGAAGTCGTGGCGTAAGGTTGCGACCTCTGTGATGAATGCAGCGGAGATAGCGCGAGATTCGAATCTGCGCGCCAAGTGTTCCATTAACAGGACAATATAAAGGAGCGTTAGGAGGTCACGGGTTGAGCCCTTCTCTGTTTGAGAGGAGGCTCGTGCCCAATAGTTGTAATAAAAGTCGATGACAATATTTGGAGGTTCTCTAGTATACGCATAGATTAAAGATGGATCCCGCGTAATAATATATTACCGTAATAATTTTCATAATTACGAAGAATTGTAAGTTTATTTTTGTTCCATAGATTTGAATATGCCAGTAGATGTCAGTCTAAAGTATTACGTTGTACCCTTGTGCGAGATCGGAACGTTGAGCGTATCCTACGAAAGTTAACCTTGAGTTGAAGAAGTTGGATTTTTAATATTCAATGAATTTTAATTTCTGTGGAATATTTAGTTTACAATTGACACTCATTTATTATCCCTTATTTATTACGGTAATCTCTCTCAATCCTATCTGTAAGAGTGTACCTCGAGAACTAAGTCTCACTGTTCTTCTAGAAGGGCATTAATTGTTTGTTTCATTTGTGTTTATTATTACATCATTAATTCAAAATATCTTCACAAAGCAACGTCGATTAGTTATTTTATTTACCGTGCGGCGGCGCCACTTTGTTTAACATGTGTCTTGTTCGTTAACGGTATTTGTACAATGTTTTTTTTATATAACAATGTATGAAATCGATCTTACCCAGCTACATATTTAATCTAAAATCTCTATATAGATAAGTTTTTTTTATACCCAGATACGGAACGATTACTTACGCTCGTCACGCAAATATTTGTTCGCGTGGCAATCGAACCCACATCTTATAACTCAGCAGTCAGATTCACTGATCACTTCATCAACGGGCCAGTCAAATATTATAGTACATAATAAGAAAATCGAATGGTAACTTAATCCGCTGCTTCGTCAACGTCGACTGGGCCTAATGGACCAGTCAACATTTAATTTTCCAAGAGATTGCTTATAGTCGTTATCGCACATAAAATTCGACACGATCTCTGATGAGTAATTTCGCGTGATTCTACTGCCATGGGACTTATGAGGACGCGTTGGTCATAGTGTAAAGGTATGCTCATAGTGAATATCACAAAAGTAAGTCTTCATAATACGAGGTTAACTTACGAGTACTGCTTTTTTTTCAATGAAGTGGGGTAGTCCGCTATTTAGTTAAATATAGCTAGAGTCTGTGCTCAGAAACGGCTTAGTCGGAAGGATTTTTACACCACATATCTAACATACTGGCTAGGATTTGTCAGATTTTAAGATTAGTAAATATAATATCACGCCTGCAGTCCCCGAAGAGTAGGCAGAGGAGCACAGTACACTTTGACGCTTCACCAGTTACATTTTATTTCCATGGAATGAGTGCTGAGTCTACTGCCACAAACCGGACAAATAGCCAAACTTGGAGTTACTACTTGAAATCTCTCCTACAAAATCTAAATTAGAAAAATTGCCTAGTTACTAAGATAGAAAATCCAATAGCATCCAATCCAAGATTCGAACCGAGAACCTCTCGATCAGTAGTCGACCTCAGCAACCACTCAACCAATGAAGAAGTCAAGATTAGTATAATGTAAAATAGAGTCCCTTTTTAGAAGTAACGCCCTACAGTTATTGGGAATTTGTACTCAGTTTTGCAAAGTGATTAGTTATTCTGGATTAGACACAATTATACTACGCTACACTACTAAGTTCACTTGTAGTCAACGTATACTGCCTATCCTTAGTAGCATCAGCAAAGCGAAACTTTTCGGCATGAGCGCGTCCTCATACGAACTATGAAAACTGATATTATTAAGTCATCATTAGCTGCGGCCGGAGAGTTCCTCATGGCCGTCTGATTGCGCGCACTTAGCCGGCCGTAAAACTAAGTAATAACACAGCCATGTACTTACGTCGATACTTAATAACCGCTACGTTCTACGCCTCTCTACCTAGAGTATGGCCAACGGCACACTGTCGTGCTATTTTGGCTTTCTTAACACCACTTGTCCTGCAGTCGTCGAAATTCGACTGTTGTCCGTTACATTTTAAATTTCGATGTTGTTGAAGTTCTTATGACAAAGCGTGAAGCTCCGTAAAGCGCTGCTCTTTGACCACAGGCTGCGTCTGACAGAGGCCATGTGAACTTAATCACTGAGTTTTACATTTGATTGAATTTAATGTATCTGTGATACTCGTGTACGGGTATTAAATAATAAAAGTTGTAGTTTTTTGTTTGGTGCGTGCGGAACTATTGGGACTGGTCTGAAGAAATGTACCTGAGCTGAGCCGGGACAGATTTCATTACGAAACGTATTATTTCCCCACAACGATACTAACTGCATCCAAATTCTTACTGTGTCGTTAGAAACAGGGAAAAATGACTGAAAACGTACCGTTAGAGTTGGCTTAGATAATATTCGACCGTCGGTAACGCAAGTGTTAGAGTAAGTCGAGTTTAACAATCAATACATCAGATTTTGGAACATATTGCACATACTGGATGGTAATTTGGATGGAGATTAAGAGCAAATACTTGCGAAACAAAAATAAATTAGTCATGTTTTATCATGTGTATATCAATTAAATCATGCTTAATTTTGACAAATCTAAATTGTCACATGGATTTAGATGTCAAGGGATTCTAATAGAGCCACTTCCCTTGAGGACATACGTCAAACACTGACTGATAAAATGACGAATGAATAAGAAGCACCCGAGGTCAGTAAGAGTAGACATATTTGACACTTAGTGCTCTCTGTCTACACCATAAAAATATCGCGGTAAGAAGTTTAAAGCACGTTTTTTCATTAGATATTTACAATCTATTCGACGTTGCAATTTTTATATTCATACCAACATCAAAACATCAATGTAATTGATTAATGGCGTACAATTAACTGTGCCGCGTGTTCGTGTGGTCGTTGCAAGCGTCGGCACACACCCAGCCAAAAGTAATTGTTTAATAGATGACAAAGAATCCATTTCGTATGAAGAACACGTTCCTTACCTACAGGCAATGTGAACTTGGCGCTAAAAATATAGATGGATATATAATATAGTGCATTTGTATTCCCTAGCAAGTTTCTTGCAATATTTTAGTACGTTTCTATTTGAATACTGCGTACCGCAGCGGAGACAAACATTCGGTTTGTTGATAATTGTGTAACAAACCGAGATCGGAGAAGACATCACTGATACAAGAATAATATAATGATAGGTAATAAAATGATGATTTGAAGACTTATTAATAAAATGGAATTCATATATAAAATCAATGTAAAGACAATTTCTTTAAATGTGTCGTGAGTATTTATACACATGATTAAAAATATAACGGCTTAACTCCCGTACGTTTTTCGGGATTGCCCGACTAGTTTTGGACCTGTACGAGGTCCTTCCTCATGAGCACCCGTCGCTTGCAGCGAGGT
>DWJK01001056.1:0-18352 GCA_018248815.1 Croniades pieria auraria | reverse complement strand
GGCCCAACGCGTACGGCTCGTCTGCAAAAACTGGCCGAGTGCGACGCGCCCTTAAAACTATATAAAGCTATGTCCCCAATGGACTTATAAGCGTCGGACTCTCGGCGCTGGAGATCTCGATCAGACTGTAGCTGCAATTCACGAAACGATTCCGATCTGCATCATATCGAACGTCTCTATTCTAGACGCGAAGATATTTTGCAATTGGGAAAGAAACTGGTTTTGAGCTTAACATTATTTACGTACCCGAACTCCCTAAACTTTAATCGAAATATTCAATATGTTCGGGAAACAATTACCTGAGTGCGCCCGCTATAATTCGTTTCAAAATACAATACTGAGTACCACATTTTCACCCACAGAATATAAATACATAATCTTTAATCTATAATAATTTGTTCGTCACAATGATGTCATGTAAATAATAGGCATTAGATTATGCAAGTTTTGGACAGTGAAGCAACAGGTGCAAGTGATTCTGCACGAGTGACAACTACTCTACACTATTGGATAGCAATTAGTAATATTTAGATATTGCGATAGCCATTTGTCATTTTCTATGTTGTCCAGAGTAATTTCTAGATTCTCCAATTTGGTTTCTAGATTCTCCAGATTAATTCAGGTTTCAGTGTAAGGTCAGAGCGGAGACTAATTGCCGGTCCAGCCACGACGTCACTGCAATCGACGGGAGCTCATGATGGACTTTGGTCACGTCCAAAAATGGTCTGGTTATCTCGAAAAACATACGTGAGTTAAGCCAGTACATATATAATCATGAGAATAAACACTCACGAGACATTCTTCAATGTAATTTGTAGATTCTCCAATGTAATTTCACAATTTCTAAATTCTCCAGTACAATTTTACAATTTTAGAAACTTCGATATTTTCATCATTTGTAAATTCTTCCATAACTCTTCTTATATTACAATCCCGCAACACATTGGAACGTCTAGTCGGCAAAATTCTTTGGAGCGAAATAAATAGACAAAGTTGAAAAAGCAATTTTGTAAGTGTGAGTAAGCAGCGTGTATTACAGCAGAAGATTGTGTCCGCGAGCTGGAGCGCGCGTGTGGCGGGCGATTGCATTAACCTACGGAGCGGTAGACAAGCGAACTAAAGAAGTAAGCGCCATGACATCAGCGACTAATTATCGAGTGGCGTGCCGGTCGCGCCGCTACTGCTAGTCCTCACTTGCCACTTCACTAATCCTTCCATAACCTCCCACACTTTTAAATAACACAAATACATGTAATAAAAAACTCAGTATTATTTTCCTTAAAAGTATTCAACAAATTGAGTTTGAGGTGGAAGATTTATTTACACACCCATTGTATTTTACTCATATCTATTTTCGCAGAGACAGCAAACGTTATGTATGCAATGCTTCTTTATATGAATGCTGTTATTATTCATTTCATAATTATATTTAATATCTGTTAATGAACCAGATTGTGTTGTAAAAACACTTTCACTGTGCATATATCAATTTCTAAAATATATGGAACCCATTTAAAACATTCTCTTGTAGATTTGTTACCACTTGTCGGAGCCCTCCTTGAATAAGAAAAGTATATGTTGTAATCAGTGGCCCTTATGCAATGTGCAAGAGAGGTGACCAAAGCCAGTGTTGCATTATTCCAAGCCAGTTCCTGAGGAAGAATATGATCTGTTGAAAGGTGAAGCAGATAAGATTTCATACTTGGCAGCTTTCTTCAACACAATTGGTGCATGACACACACGAGCTGCATGCTCTGCTCCACAGCTATGCAATGTATATTCAGTTTTCCTTTTGCAACCATTTTCTTCACTTCACACTGATCAAAATCATTCATTCATAACAAAAATTAGGTACTAATTAAGATCCTAAGAGAAGAATTAATGTATTTACCAATTTGTAATGAATGTTTTAATCATTCAAACACACCACAGTGTTTATGTTTCTTAGTGTTACAAACATTAAAATCAATTGATTTATTAAAACTTGCAATACTATTACAGTGAAATACAAATTCAAAGAAATATTAAAATAATGATTAGAACATTACGTGAGTATTTTTTATAAAATAAAAGTTGGTCAAAAACTAGCTCCTTTCCAGAACATTCAAAGATTTTAGTAAGTACCCCTCTACCAAAATAGTAAATAGCATGCAATATTATTAAAACTAAATAGACAAGTACAAGCAATAAATATAAATAGCCCAAGAACTAAGTGATGGATACATTTTAATGAAAATTGTGATATCCATAGTAGTATTATTAACATAGGTGATGTTATCTAAATTTGTACTATTAAAATCTCAGTTAATAATGGTTTTTCAGTTATATAAATAGCTAGCTGAGCAAGGAGTGAAATTCATCATTAGCTGAAAATTCACTTGTTCCATGTGGTGGAATATTATTGAAATGATAATCTGCCAGTAATTGTAACCCCACAATCACCACAGTTAAAATCCTTACTTAGTTAATAAAATAACTGCTGTCAGTGTTTATTGCTATGTTACAGAATAAATGGTCTATATTTATATACAGAAAACTATGATAAAGTTAAATAAATAGTTAATTCATATAGATATTGCATAGTTTTATCATAAAATAAACGACAGAATTTTAAAGATAATTTAAAGATGTTTATTTGTGAAAACTTTCGTAAAGTTTACAAAAGTTTAGTAACCACATTCCCCAACAAAAAGGGTTGTTTTGCAATAGATGAACAATTGTATAACTCTGTGAATAATCTGTCGCCGCCGAGGAAAGTTCGCTGCAGCTTATCGGCCGCTGTGTACACGGCAGATAAGATAAGTGAACATGAAGGATTTGCCTAAAATCTCACCTCTACAGTGAAACGATACATAATTTGGACGCATTCTCGATTGCATCACGGCTTGAATCCTACACATAGTCAAGGTCTCACTTGACGCCGAACATCGCGCGACGCGACGGTCGCGGCTCTACATAACACTCACCCACACTGCTCAGCTCCATCATCTTCCACTCGTCTTCCCGATGATTTGTTTTAAATCAGCTTTGTGTTATGATGGAAAGTTTCTGAGACATGACAACACGCGCACCGCCACTCCCAACAAGAAACTTTATCCCAACTTTTTAACTTCTTCAATTATTCAATCCGACTCTCTCGAAAATAAAGAAAGTGCTATGACTTGAAATCTGAACTGATGTTTTCACTTTCACATATCAGAGTTCACAAAAAACACATGAAAAAAGTTTAAAACCATTATAACGTAAAGTAGCGAAATCCCAAACAACTTCAAACAAGACAAGATGACACAATTGACACACAAGGCTACAGACCTGCCGCGCGCGCGACGTATGACTGACTAAGCACAGATTATACAACGCGCTGCAGGGACCACAGATAATAAAATATGAGGTATGAGCATACTTGCAAAGTTGTGTCACTTGACGTAATCAGACTCCTTTCTCTTTTTTCACAGATGTACATAAATTACAACTTAATATAGAACATTTTATACATTAACAATATTATTAACTGAAGATCTAAATCTAACTAGTTCTAAATAGTGACTTATAAACCAATAAAAGCGATTTTACGTGCATTTGATTCCGAATCTAGGATAAGTTTTGTGATCGTTGTTTTGTTGCATCTTCCTGCCTTTAGTTTCAATATAATGAACGTTCTGCTCTAAAGTACACTTCATTGCATAAGATCCCTTATTAGTCGTTACCATGTAAACATGCAACATAAAACAAAGTCTGCACACTATTATTATAATCATAATTAGTTTGTGACAGAGACATCGTAACCAACAGGCCTCTTCTTCTGTTATATTATATACAAAGTGTGCTGTTACATGGAGTAATTTTTAAGTGTAACTTATATTAACAAATGTACTTACTGTTCATAGTCACTGAAATTGCAGATAAATTAATAAAAATGCAACTGAGTAATAATGAACAATTATTCAAAAAATTATTTCAGTACTTAGCTTTCAGAAATTTTCAGTTTAACTTCAGTTACTTAGCTCAATTGATATTTATAAATATACTTAAAAATGAATTAGTTAATTAATTACATGGTTAATTTTGATATTAATTATGTTCTTAGATATATATCATTCTAATTTAATTCTAATGACTTCTTAAATTACAAAGATGGGTAAATCCTGAACCAAATACATGCGAGTTACTGGCACGTCATACGTCAGCAAAATTATAAACTGGAGAGACGGAACAAAAAAAAAATTTTTATTACCGAGTTCAGATGTTAGATGTTCATCATATGCGGCTACTGTTAGTCTCGCTAGTTTTTTTTTTATTATTGAAGCCGTTCAAGTTAAGGAATGGCATAAACATGTTAGATATTTAATATTGCTTTCAGCATTTGTCAAATATATGTATAAAAATATTAGAAGAAATAAAAATATTAGATATGCTTAAATTTTCATTGAACATGTGTTTTTAAAACTTACTTTTGCTGTAGTTCAGATGTTTTTCGTAGGGCGCAAAAGTGTACGCCGGTACATCGCCAACTTCAACAATCCACTTGATTTTTCTTTGAGTTAGTGATGGCGACTGCGACGCCATCTTATGGGATATTCACACACTACATTAAAAGTGACCGTTGCAGATGAGGATATTTTCACTCGCTAGATGTCACTTTATGTACCACTTGCATTCCTACAACAATATACAGATTGTTTTTCTCAATGTACTAGGAACAAAAATTAAGTTCCATGTTAAAAATTATGCTATTTCATCATTGTTAACTACTACATACTTCACTACGATATTCTATAATAAAAATAAAATATGTGAAATATTATTAGAGTTAGATTAAAAAAACATTTTTCTTACTATGAAGAAAAATTTATTGACTAAAATATTGATATTGGTACTGATATTGGTATATATATAGATATTGATATTGGTATATTTTAGTGAAGTCTAGTTCTGTAGCGTAACTCGAGATGACAGCTGACCTAATATTAATTACTAGGAGTAATAAATTAATGACTTATGACAAAGTGCTTGTTGATAGCGTGGTGATAACATAATTTATAGCAAGCATAACAATATAATTTGAAGTTATGTAACCACTGCGTGTTCTTTTGATATCTTATGAACATTTGAAATATCCCTAATCAATACATTGGCTATAGTTGGTACTACCCTAGTCCCTACGTAAAAATTACTCCTGCTTAAATATACTTGTAAACTAGCTACTCGGACGACAATAGAGTAAAGTACAGCTATAGAACGCTGGGTGCAGGCCACAATGTCGTTTGAGACCTTATGAAGTGTTCACTTTCGCCGGCCGCGGTAAATGGTGGCGGGTTTATTTATTCTATTTGATTGGGCGCTATCTCGGTTATTTCGAGGCGCACGCGTGGTTCACCTTGAGACGCGGCTTTGAATCCTTAACCCGCCAGGGCCGGCGCCGCCCGCGCCTACGTCGCGCTCCTGCCGCCTCCGTGCGATGAACTATTCGCGGGTCGGTTTCGCGAACCATGCATTTTATAAAGCAGTTTTTATGCCATAACAAATGTTAGTAAGATGTTAAACTATAATATATTTCCGGACATGAATATGCACAGGGAGCAGTAGCGGGAGGACTGCTATTCGTATCTATGAGTACAAAGAATGTCTCCGCCTCGGGATACGACGAGGTCAGATCTCCGTTGGGCTGATACGATCACATATTGGATGAGCTATGCTACTGATTTACAGGGACTTGTCACTTCTTTCCAACCATTATATTATAGATTCCAGCTTGAACATAGTACTTACGTAAAGAAACGAAATGTTGCGAAAAAACTTAAAAACACTACAAAATTACACGGAGCTCTAACCGAATTTTTTCTAACGTGTAACTGAGTTAGGTTCTCTTTATCCACTTTTGACTTCAAGACATGACATGACAAAAGAAAGGGAGTGCGCGGTGGCGGGGCTAGCGGCCGCGGGATCGGCGCGCAGCGCGGGCCCTCACGAGCTCCAGTGTAACGATTAACATTTTGTAAAAGAGAGAGAGATCTTGCCACTGCAACGAATAACATTTTGTATAAGAGAGTACGGACAGCTTGCTGCTCCGGCTGCTGTCGTGCAGCGTGCACTGCCAATAACAAATATAGTGTGTACATTATCGTGATGACGACGTTCATTCCACGTATCAAGTAAATCATTTTATAAAGAAGCCGTATTAATTAATAGTATACTGCAATTAGCATCCACGAAAGCGAAGAGGACTCTAACAATATGAAGTTTATTTAACGGTGGGCAGAGGACTTCGATTTGTACTAGTTTTCTCAATAAAATTTTAAATACTTATTTATGAGGTTTTAAACGCAGATCGTGATACATATACACATCACTATAAACAAAATGAAATATTCGTAACAAAACTACAAGAAACTAGAAGTAACTGCTAAAAAGTCTAAGTTAGAAAAATCCAATAGTAGTCGACCCGGAATATGAACCCAGGACCTCATGATCAGCAGGTGCGCTTGCAATCACTAGACCAACGAAGATTCCAATTTATCCTTAGGTATAGGTAAGCAGGCATTTAAAATATTTATAAAGAATTTCCTAACTGACTTATTAATCACTACAGGAGCTAAATTACTGAACCTCAAAACGTAAATTTCTTTTATGACAAACTTATTAACCTAAATTAAATTTCCACTAAAAGGCTCTTCAGAAATTTACTCCTGAGGAAATAAAATAGATGATAAGTTTGTACGACAATTCGTCACCTTTTTGGTTACAATACTAGGTACATAAATATTAATATTTAGATTTGTGGTTGAAAAAAAAAAATAATACGGAAAAATTAACTAAGCACCTCGTTATGATGACGTAATAGCGGTTCTGATGCGTCGAAAGTGAGAACGGCAGACATCGATAGAGAGAGAGAGAGAGAGAAGGCGAGAAAGGTAGCGCAGTTGTCAGAAGTGCCAAGTTTATGTCTGCGTATTGCACATCGCTCTTTTTCTAAACTAGCCCTAGATAATGCAATTTTTATTTTATAACCGACTACAATAATAGTCCGCGGAAAATGCAGGGCACAGTCTGCTTCTGACAGGTACACGAGAACCGAAATCAAGGATGAATCAACCCAAATCGAACGTTGTGGTGTGGCGCGTACAGATGTTATATACGAGTATCTATATTATACACGGGTGCATGCAGTCACAGTAGTATGCTGTGAACAACGGCTCGGAGTACACCACGTTATCTGATCGTTTGAGATAAGACAACTTATCATTGCAATGTGACATTCACTTTGGGTAATTTATTCTTTAGTGGTTTGAGCGACACAAACGCTACAGCGACAATGTCTTGCTAATAAGAGAGTTAATACGATAAATGTATGCTTGTAGCGAGTCTCGTTATAGGTTTGTGAACCAAACGACAGAAAATTCCAAGTGACGTAGTTAACTTGATTCTACAACAAGAAGCTTAATTATAAAACGAGAATTACACGTTATGACCTGCGGCCTTGGTGTCAATATGTCACTGTAAACTGGACGAAAATACTAATTTAGTAGATACGTTTGTGAACGACGTATCATCACGATCGAATTTTGTTATCGTTCAACTGTTTGACACGAATCTTCTTAGCAATAAGTGCGGCGCCAGGATTTGTACTACACAGACTAAAAAGACAGATAAATAATTGAGCAAATTACGCGAAACTGTCAGAATATCGCAGCATGGTATGTGAGTAAACTGTGACTGCCTCGTCGGTCGAGTGGTTGTAAAGCGCGACTGCTGATCAAGAGGTCATAGGTTCGAATCCAAGGTCGAGTACTATTGGATTTTCCAGTACAACCTTCTACCAATGACTCGGAGTCTGGATTTGTGCCCGGTGTATGTAGTATAGGCTCACCATCTATTCTATAGGACATAAAACGTAACTGGTGTAAAGCGGTAATGTACTACACTATTCTGCCCGCCCCTTCGAGGATTACAGGCGTAATGTTGCGTTAATAAATAAAACACTAGTGCGAGGCACGCATGTAAAAACGTAACTCACCATGTATTCTATGGGACATAAATCGTAACCGGTGTAACGCGAGAATATAGTACACTCTTCTGCCTACTGTTTCGGGGATTACAGGCGTGATAGTAAATAAACAGTGCGATGTACGCACGTTTTATAAAATTGCCATCTAAAGAATAACTTAAGCAACTGATCCAGACTGTACGCCACAGTTAAAACTATTCGGCCGGGGACACACAAGCCGCCAAATCTACAGCTGGATATAAAAGTTGTTTTATCGAATCAAACCTGAGTGCATTTAAGTAGCCCCGACGAGACAGCCACTCAACGCACGTATCGGCCGACTCATACAGGCGAATACAGGCTTCAACAGAGACAAATAGATATATTATGCGCACTCAATAACAAATAATAGTCTCTAAATCTCGCGCTATCGCGACTACTTGACGCGTTCAAACGCGTGTGATCATAATATCAGAAACCTGGGCGAACCAGCCCCGTAAATTGTATTATATACTCACTATTACACTCACAATATACTCACTATTACAATTTTAAAAATAATAAAGTTTCGAGGCGGAGTTTCCATTTTTATTCATAACTGCTTATAGCAAGCAGTGTACAATACTTGTGTCAAAATAACAACCAATGCCTACGGACACACACTTAAATAGCTTTTCATTGGATATTGGAGCTCTTTAGTAGCCTCAAAGAACAAGTAATAGTAATTTTGTGGAGAATTCATGACAATTGTTGAAAGAAAAAAGTGACTGTAACTATGCTGTACTATTTTACTATTATATTAAATGTTTCGTGAGTATTTATACACGTGATTAAAAATGTACCGACTTAACTCACGGGATGGTCTAAAAACGATGGGCCATCCCGAAAAACGTATTCTCTACTAGTGAAAAGATCATGCGTATACAAAAATACATAGTTCTACTAGAATACAGAGGTACGAAAAGGATGTACGAGATTATCAAGAATGTCAACCCCTACACTAGCACGGACTAGTTGGTGCCAGATGGGAAAGCGTAAAGTGGGTTAAAAATTGAATGTTAGGTAAACTACTTGCGAGCAGTAACCATTGCTTAGAAAATGGGTATTTCATTGGGTCATCAACAGCCATTACCGACCTTGTAAAAATCTGAGTACTGTACTGCACTTTAGTGCGATTAGAATATCGGCAGCGAGTGAGGCGCAGGACCCGCGCGCCAGGACGCTATGTTTAACTGACATTTACGTTTATTTTAGCCGCGGCTGCTGCACCACCGGCCCACCACTGCGACCCGCCGACGGTCATGTCGCCGGTCATTTAATTTTAGGGAACTGGTGTCCAAACAATTTTTCATTATTAATCTATTGTTTTATTTTAACTATTGCAAGTGAACGATGAAGTGTGCCAGTCCGCACGTGGCGGAGACTGCGTCCGACAGTGCAATGATTCAAGGGTTGTTGAAGATTATGACGTGCGTTGATCGAATGCTTGAAAAAAATTTAAATAAGAAAATCAATTATATTTAAATCTACTAGCAAATTTCTGACCTTGGCATTTGAACAAATCAAACACATCAATGGTATTTCACATCGCACCGTAGACCTACTCGCGTTACTCTATTGTTCGCAGTCACACGTCATGTACGTGGTCGCCACCTCCATCGCCCGTTGCGTGGAGTGGCCATAGGTGCAGCACGCGGCCCACCGGTTCTGACCGGTGTTGTCTATCCGTTCTAAACTGACGGTGCACTACGCCTACATCCGATACTGACAAACATCTGCCGTGCCGGCGTGGTACGCCGTAGCAGCTAGGCTCGAAGCGGGTCGCTACGTCAGGATCGACGTGGTGGCGTGCGCCCTTAACGTGAAAACGTTCAGATGGCATGTGGCGTTAACGTCCACACACTCACCTTCGCGTCCGTACACACTCGATCGCCTGCGGGACGCCCGCTCCTGCGCGAATTTGTTGCATTGGCGTCGACCTCCGAAGAACAGAAAGACAACTAAAGCTACAAGTGGGCGGGAACGCGGAATAGGCCGACCATGTGCGCCTACAGGCGAGGTGTTCCTCACCTCGGGACAGTCGTCACCGCGGCAAGAGCTCGACTAGTGACGAATTCCTCGAGACCCACATTCCCGCGCACCGCCATTAGTGACGCAGCGTGAGATGTTAAATCAGCTAGTCATCCAATCAAACGAAATTATGATTATTACATGTCTTATGCATAAAAACTTAAGTAACATTATCTGTCATTTACTTAATTAAGTAATCGTTATTGCGATGTTTCCGATTAATGCTCCTAATAGATTTAATGTATCATGTCATCATTTACTCAGTAAATGTAAAGCATTTTTGCAAAAAGCATGTATGTACCTATGTATGTGGAAATACATGGAATAATTCTATGGAGGAAACGACGCTCGACACAAAAATACAGTACGAGCAGATTGGTGTTCGGTCGAAGCGTCGCACGATACTGCAGGTCGCGAGCCCTATGCAATTCTACTTCAGAGAACTATACTATACCAGCGAGAAGTATACAATTCTACCCCATCACACCGCCAGCCTTCCTCAGTCCACATCTGGACTTAGGCCTCCTATAATGAACGTTTTGATCAAAATCACCACCTTGGGCTTGCGGGCTGGGAATCTGGGACTCCCCGGGGATTTATGTATATGTAGTTTATGAGACGTTTGGTGACCATAACACAAACTCTCTTTATGCGTGTTTGGCATTATTAGTATTATTATTAATAATTCATTTAGAGTATGATCACTTATTTAGTTGTCATTAACTACTTTTTTTTTTTGTAGAATATTGTCCGAGCATGTCGTATCTAGTCATCTGTTGAATGTCGTATCTAGCACCATTCGTACATTTATATGGACGTGAGCGATAATATTTTATTTATTGTTTAACCAATAGTACACTACTGGCACTTTGGTTATTCTACCTATTCACGTTAAACATCTTTTTTGTATTCTGACAGTGAGTGGCCCGCGCTCCGTGCGGCTGGAGCGTCGCCCCGCGCATATCTCCATATCGTAAATTTGATATTACAAATCCATTGTATGCAGTAAATGCAGCGTTTGTAGTAAAGTTTTTCGTAGTTACTTAAGGGCATACCTACATAGACGTTATTTTTATATATTTAAAGTGTTACTTTTCCAACTAACATGGTTATCAAATGTTAGGGACCAAAAAATGTGGCTCCTGGAGGACCCCGAATACCTCATTGTTTATATTACAATTAAGTGATCAAGCGAACAATATATTAATGTTAGTTGGCAGGTTCATAATAAGGTTACTGCTACGAGGCCTGTTTACCATGTTTCCCAAAACTGCTTAAATGTACTCCTTATAGCTATGTATATGATCACATTAAACAATGAGACAGGTACCACCGGTTATTAACATCATCTGTTGTTACATATGTTCATCGCAAGTAAGGAAAATAGGGTAGGGTTAGGATTATTTTATCTGACCTCTACTGCCTTATGCATAAAATTTTTCTCGTAACTTAATGTTAGACATGACAAGTCAAGACAGTTATACCTGGTGCCCCTTGGTGGTACACTAATTGTTCCGCTGCACCTGTCGCGCGAGCTCTGTCCAGGTGCTCAGTTTTCAAATAACAAAAAGTACATACATACCTACTTTACAAACGCCCTCTAGGCAACATTCAAGAAAATATGTAGGAGCCGTCAGAAACTCGAAGGATTATTTATTTATAAATTTTATGCATGTTTTGTTTTTATATTTATATAAAATGATAAGTGCCTTTTAAACAGGTTTTATTTTCTGCCATTGGATATAATCTGATATTTCCGAATGTGACAAATTTTCATATCTAACCTATTAGAGTTTGCTTATATTGGTTAGCAAGATACCGACATTATCCATAATCACTTCACACCTGCCAGTGACAATCAAAATTAAATTTATTGAGAAATTAATGTCATTACTTTTAAAAGAAAATTTATTGAATAACTCAAGTTATTTAGGCTATTTATAGATTAAAGATTTGATGAGACATAGAATTCATTTTTACAAAAATCGAATTATCTCAGACATCTTATTAATCACTAAAAAAAAGTTAGTCTTCGTAATAAAATAAACCAACAACTTCATTCATGACCGAACTGCGACAAATAGTAAATCGATATCAATTTTATCTAATCATTAACGCAATGAAGCAAGCATGTGGGATCAATAAATATAATTATATATGTTATCACTGGCACAGAACACTATATGATGAGAGTACACTCTCATTACGACTGAACTCGCACCGCGGCCTCGCGCGCGCGCCTAACGTGTTCACGGCTCATTACACGACAAGCGACTGTCAAAAAAGGCGGGAACCGCGACGAGCACGAGAGCCGCGGTCGTCTCACGTGCTGCAACATGCTACATGTGTCGCGCAGTTATCTCACACGAGCCAGCCTGCGCCACATGCTGCTAGGTTCGGTCAGAGTCGCTCTCGATAGTAAATACAACATTTTCACTGATGCTACTAGCTGAAAAATAGAGATATAATGGTTTCCCCAGCTTAAGATGCGATTAAACAGCGGGAGCCCGAAATAATTTGTAATCTCCTTATATAATAATTAGGATTGTTATACTTAAATGAACGGTACTAACTACATACACGCCGTTTACTTATGGTTAACTAGCATATACTATTTAATTAGTTTTTCAACAAACTGCTTGTTTAACTCGATTGTGCTGGTCTAGTCAACAGAAATCCTGCGCCGTTCCTGATAAGGGTAGTGTTACAGTCATATTTCTCCGCTTCTCAAGTGTGCGATCCTGCATGTTGACTGATTGCCTGATTACATCTGTGAAGTTGGTGGGTCAACAACCCCGGCTAGAGCCCGCGGCGCACTAATTAATTCGCTGTCCATTGTCACAACGGCCAGCGAGCCGGCAGCGTTGCCAAGCTGTCGGCGCGACCACAGCGTCTCGCACTAGCTTCTGTCCATATTCAGATACTTAGAAAGTAGTCGGACTCGAGTATCACATTATGCGGAATTACAAAGATCCATTACTTGTTGTAATTATTACAATATAAACGAAATTAAACTTCATTCTTTATCTTTGTCTTTATTTTTGTCTACGTGTACCAGCACCAACGAGGTGTAATGGCGCAGAGTGGTGCAACTCGATCCAATTTAAATCAATCTAATAGCCGCTGTGCTTGTTGAGACCATTCCACACAAATTAATCGACGAACTATTCTCCAGCTCCAGAACAACTTCCACGCGTGACTGTCGAAAGCACTTTATTGGATGTCATATAAAAACTAGAATGTAATCAAAAGAAATGCGCCTTGAAATATCCTACGATTTCATAAAAAACTAAGTAAATTTTGGTTTTGCAAAAACAAAAATGAAAACTACTTTTATTGATGTATATCGTAAAATATCTAACTATATACATGACTCTGACCTAATTACAATCTTTTCGATAACTTACTGCGCTCAGATGCGTGTAGATGTCGCTTTAATATTATTACCACTGCGGTGACCGAATTGTTTTGCCCTTGTTGTTAAGTTTTAATTCATTAAAGTTTAAACAAGGGACTTTACGAAGTTACCATATTTAAATGTGCATTGTTTTTAGTGTAAAGTTTTGATTTGTATAGAACATCTATGTTCTTAGTTAACCAAAAGATTGAAAATTGTCTTCTAAAAGTGCTGATAAAAATGTCGTGTGGATATGATATGCCGATTTGTTACTTAATTATATAATTACTTGGAATGTTGTTAATTCATTACTTGGATCACTTGCAATTAATAATGAAAGAGTTAAATTAAGATAATAAAATCGCAAAGAGAGTTCTTCTTCAAAGCCGGCAAAACATTGACCGTTCCTCGGGTGTTGCAAATATCCCAAGGGGACGGTGACCATTTAGCAGCAGGTGGACTGTCTGCTGTTAGCTGGGCTAAATACAATAAAAATATATGACCATGAAATATTGCACAGATCACTGAGTAATTATTTATTAAGTCTCTCACGTTATATTGTTGAATGTTTGAAGTAATGTAATAATAGAATGTTTTTATTGTTGAATGTTTGAAGTAATGTAATAATAGGTGAAACGTAGTATAATTACTGTTTAATGTAAAGCGTCGATAAAAGCATGGAAGGCTTAGGAACTAAAGAGATTTCGGTATAACTTGTAACTAACAATTTAATAGAATAACTGCCATCTATCGGATGCACTAAATAAGCATAGCTCTTTAATAATAAGGATAGATGGCACTAGTCTATTTAAGATAAATAGGAAATAAAGATAAATGGTGGAATGTGTATAGCAAACCGTTGGTGGAAAATGTATAACTAGCCATTGCCAGGCCATTTTACGGAGCGCAGGAAGTATATTGAAAATATATATATATATATATACATTTCATGATTAATTGCAATTAGCTTTTCTCTATGATTCTTAAGCAGCCCCTTCATAAATATTATCTAAAACATTTTCTTTCAAATGATCCTCGCTCCTTCTAAAAACATATTTGTCGAAACCATCTCCTTTTTAAAAAAAAATGTAACATTACGCCTGTAATCCCCGAAGATTTAATCAGAGGAGAATAATACACTCCCACGTTTCACCAGTTACGCTTATTGCCATGCATCGGACACAGATCTAGACTCCAAGACATTACTAGAAATTCCTACTGTACTATCTAAGTTAAAATAATCCAAAAGTACCCGACCCAGGAATTGAACCCAAACCCTCATGATCAGCAGTCGTGCTCGCGCTTACAACCACTCGACCAACGAGGTAGTCAAATCACAAATTAGTATGTAAATGTTTACTGCAACATGTACTAGATGGCGGTATAACCACATTTAAATGTACATCTATTTAATTCTTGAAATGAGTTTATACTTTATAAAGATCTTTCAGATTAGCCTTTTACGTTCTTCACGACTTACGGTCGTTTTGGCATACTATTTTAAATGCGCGTTGTAATTCGCGAGTCAAACCAACAAACACGTCTGCATTGACTCCGGCGTGTTCTTTAGAACCAGTGTCTGCTTCAGTGCAGTGCGAAGGGAAGAGTCATAGGCGACTCGTGGACTACGAGCCTGTGAGAACGCCCAGGATCGTATAAAATTTGCGTGTGGCACAACGCATAACCGCATTCAAAAACGAGCTTATACGCACCGAAAATACGCTTATCCGAGAAGGCCCTTACGTAGTATGAATGAACTGTTACGTTTCTAACTACAAGAATGAAATGAGAGAAAGTAAGTTATTACGACTTTGAGGGCGCCTCAAGGTCAAACAAAATTCTTAAACTGAAATCGCCCAGCAGTCAGTTTTTATATGTCACGAACAATTAACTGAACGTTCAAAGTACTCCTTATATTCTAATTATGATTACAAAAATGTGTAAAAATAAACTTTTGCAGCTAATAATAACTTTTTCTATTACGTGAGCGAAACCTGCTGTGTACAATTTTAAAGTCACTTAGGATACTTAGGATGTGTACTTGAAATCAGGAAATCTGGAAATCTAGAAAAAATAGGGGGGCAAAAGAATTACCAAGTGGACCCTACATTACGAAAATATTAAAGCTTATTTGTATCGTTGGCTTGGCCACGTGGACCCCATTTTGGAGAGTCGACTTCGGAGACCAGTACGGCGACTCGAGTGCCGCTGGAAGAACGAGGCTTCGAAATAATTTCAGTGACTTAACTCCAGAGAATCTGTCAGAGACTGAATGTGGTACATTCGTTTTGTTTTACGGGCCAAGACACAATTGGAATTAACGTTACATAGGTTTGTCATCATAGTACGCGTAGAGAACAATGTTTGGCTGTTAAGCTGCTTGTTACGATTACAGGGCTATTGCAAATGTACTTCAAACGATTCGATAACATTCAAATGTGCGTTACACGATGAGGTGAAGATATTTAATGATCGCTGAGTGCAGCTGTGTGACGTTGCTGTTGAGATTCGATGACGATGACGGTGACATCGGCCCAGTTAAGTTGGAGTCATAATTACAAAGTCATAACGTACAGTGGGTCGGGTCGTGGCGGGGACACAGCAGGCGGCCCGCCGGCGGAGACATCGCCGCCCCGCGCCCGCCCAGTCACGAACTCTGGCTGTATCTTACATTCCTATTTACGTCTATAGAATTACTTCAATATTTTAACTGCACTGAACTTTCTTTATTTACTTGTATCATTACCTTTACATTTTCTGCCGCTACTGCTTATGCTGCCACTGCAAAAGAGAAGCGGAACATTAAGATACAAAGTAGCGTGTGTAGTCTTAGGAACAGCGAATATTACATGGTTTTTATACAAATATTTCCATTTCATCTAAATTAATATTAATTCCTTTTTACAGAGATAATAGCTCTTAATTACTAAAGATATCGAAACAGAGAGTTGGCTTTCATTGTTCAGTATAGAGTCCGACCCTGGCGCGCGTGCCAGCCACGCTATCCGCCCTCGCCGCGCGCCGCCCAAGCACACTGCACTCCGCACAGGTTGCCTTCGCGGGACACATCCCCTGACTGGGATACGCGGCCTTTTAGAACTCATTCAACGCTAACGCCATCTTCCTTAAAGAAATCGTCAACGCTGCATTAAACAATAGCATTGCTCGAAGATGTCATGAGTGTCGGCGATCGATGTTTATATTAGCTAAGAGTGCCGAGATAAAATGGCAACAGACTTTCGCGTGCTGCTGATGAGCCGGCGGCTGCGTATCGTATACACAAACGAAGAGTAACGGCTCCGCGCCATGGACGGCGGCAGGGCGGACGCCTCCACCTCTACCGACGATATAACGGTATTCTCGCATAATGTAATTATTTTGCGCGCATATATCATTTTTCCAAACCGTAAGTGACCTTAGTAGACTGTCTACGAGTACATATGCGCCAGGCTTCCACTCATTCCGGGTGGAGACTTTGAGAATTGCTCACAACATCTCTCGTCACTGCTATACTTCAATGTGCTTTCACTACGCATTATACGTTTCTCCCGTGCGCTAGAGACTGTCAGATTAAGATTTAGTCACTTTGCTTTAGACCCTCAGTTGTTTTTATCTTATCGGTACTTGTATATTAGTCCCACTTATTAATGCTCTACTGAATATTATTAGAAGTAAGTAACGTTTATAAAAGATCGAGTAGTGTGCCACGTATGCCAGAGGACGAACTAACGATGCCGGGCGCAGGGCCGGCCCCTGTGCCTGTTCTATTTCACGCACCCGTTCGGCGTGTTGTCGCCTGAACCGCCCGCCGTCTCCGCCTCCTACGTCAACATGCAGCCGCCGTCCGCCTTCCGCTATTCGCCGGACTCCGACTGCGACTACGACACCTCGTCCAGCTCACGCCCCACCCGCGACCTGGCCAGCGCCGCTCCGCATCGCAACCCCGTCGTGCTCCGAAACTACACTTTCGACTTCGGAAGACGAGAGTCTATGTCCTCATCACTATTTTCCAGCGATATATGGTTCAGTTCGAGTGCAAGTTCTAGAAACTACGAGAGCGAACGACGCGTTATACCTTATAACAAAATCCTTCCGCCGCTGCGGCTGCCTACCCCACGGGACCTCGTGTGGGACCCTTCGGACGAGGTGTGGCCCAAAAAGTGTTTGAGTCGTGAAAAGTTTTCGTTACCGCCGATAGAGCTGCCAAGCTCGGTGAATAGAGTGAGTGAAGTGAGCCGTGGGCCCGCGGAGGCCGGGACCGAGTCTCTGCATGTGGTGCGCTGCCGTCGGGCGCTGGTCCGTCACCGCCGGCGGGCGCGCCTCAGCGGCGTGCAGAGGATGGTCACCTGTCTCATGAGAAGAACGGTTAAGGGTAAGTAAATAAATATACCACACGTTTATGCATTCATGTCGGGAAAGTGATTAGGTACGAAACCCCATTTCCGTATCTTCAAGTTGCTTAGTTTTCTAAGACTTACGAGTATTTACTACAAATTTGTTAAAAAACTAATATTCAAGAAAATAATATAGGCTGGAATGAGCCGTCAGGACTCGACAGGCTCTCCGCAAACCTGGAAGAGGATGGATGAGATGCTATCGTATAATAATTAAAGGTGTTTATTAAACTTGAGCTAAACCGATCCAGTTCATTTTGAGAAAACACAAAAATAAAATTTTAAAAATTATGTATTTTAAATTATGTATTTAAAGTGTAAAAAATCACTTGCTAACGGTGAAGGACAACATCGTGAGGAAACCTGCACACCTTAGAATTTATAAAAAAAAAAAGTTTCTACGGTGTGTGAAGTCCGCCAACCCACACTGGGCCAGCGTGGCGGACTACGGCCTTAACCCTCTCAATATGAGAGGAGACCCATATTCCAACAGTGGAATGACAAATG